>JAUEKY010028108.1:0-11684 GCA_031833965.1 Scyllaea pelagica
ACACGGGACCTCCGAGTTTATCGTCCGTCTCCGATAGGACTAGGCTCTAGATCCCACCTACCGATGTTGTAGGGATCCGGGGAGTGGCATACAAGGTTTTTCTTGGGGTTTAAGCGATAAAAATCACTATGTGATTTTTTGTTCCCAAGTGGGACTCGAACCCGCGTCGCTTCGTTTCAGTAGCCAGAGCCATGACCACTTAGCCACCGTGGCCCCCTGCCTTGCAGCCTACTCTCTTCAATTTCTAGCTGTTAAGAGCTCTTTAACCTGGGCAACAAGCACATGGGACCGGCGAGTTTATCGTCTGTCTCCATTAAAACTAGGCTCTTGATCCCACCCACTGAGTGATCAGGGAACAATTCTTTTGAGGGGGTTTTGTACCCCTATCTTAAATCGTGTAGATTACAAGAAAAGTTAGTTTGTATAAATATATCTATTGTTTCTACTGAGGTTCATAATAGAATTTTCTCTATTTGAATTTCCATCTCAGGATAATGGTGAAAAAACTATGTCAAAGAGAAGTGATGATATGCCCAAGAGTCCATTTTATGTAAGCTATTATATTCTGTTCATTTTTCAAACTTAAATGGTGAATTTGCCCAGTTCTCATTTTTGTCCATGAAACATTTGGCTTTTGTTTTACAATTTTTACTAAAATCAATCCAATAAAAAAGAAAAAAATCACTCTGGTCCTCATGGACTTTATGCTGCACCCAAAATAGGGGCTGGCTTGTTTATTTCTTTTGTATTTTGTAATTTGATGGTACTGCCTTCCATTTTTAAGTCATCACATCTGACAGAAAGTGTCCTTTTTGTCAAACCTAACAGTAGGTTGATATGGGAGGTCACTTTTCCAATAATGTAAGACTATTTATTTAAAACTATACTATTTGACATTTCTCAAAATCAATATTGATCTATTTTTTTCGCTTTATTTTATGAACTGCAGACCATTGGCTCCAAGAAGACTGGCAGTGCTCCTCTCCCGCCCCCATTAAAAGCAAGTGGAACAATTACTCAAGGAAGGCTGACGGTGTGGCTTAAGTTAAATTTTGATGCATGCAAGCTCATTTCCTAATAGTGTCTTTCTATTACTTTTCATGAGACAAGCCAATTTTTATTTAGTCCTCCTTTTTTTATATTTACTTCTGTAGTCTAGGAAACTCTCTGTATACAGCACCTAGAAAATATCTAGCCATGCGAGCAATAGGAAATACATGCATTGCAGGCCTTTGAGGACAATACAACAGTAGACTGAATGATAGTGAACAATCCTGTTAGGTTCTCATGCATCTCCATCAGATTATCAGTTAGTGCAGGTGGCTCTTCCAACCAAAGAAGTCGACAGGTTGAAAAAAGGGTAGATACTTGGAATTAGATCAATATGTTTGAGAGAAAATGGTATTAAGCTCTCTGAGCTGACTGCCAATAAGATTGACACAGGATGAATAATTAAAGGTTTTAAGGCAGGAAAGTTGTGTCGATAAGCAAGGCCAATTGATTTGTCTCAAGTCGGCAAATTTGAGTTGAATTAAGTAGTTACTTGAAAGCAGAGCAAGAAAATGCTTTGTACATCTATGTATTAATGAGTCAGAGCAACACCCACTGCCTAAAGAATTATTCACACATCAAACTAGCTGGCTCAAAAATGGTCAGTTAGATAATGCTTGGACCTAGGACATGATAAATGATGATGTATATAACTATAACACATTCAAACTCTCAGGGGAGAAAGGGATAGTGAATAGAGATGTCTGACACTTTGAGTGCAAAACAATTCTGTTGTTAGTCCCTTTTGAGTTTCTTTCTGTCCGAATTTCTTTACCTGTTGCATTTGATTAAGGAGGAAAAGATTCTATTTTGTTACCAAGAAATTGAACTTACTCTTGGAGATAGGATAGTTCACATTAGTTCAACCCTCTGTCTTTGAAAGATTCTGAATTGGAAATGTCTGGATTCTTTGTTACCTGCATGCGTCAAAGTTTAAAATGTGTCTTTGCTGGCAGAATATTCTATTTTGCTAGTTTGGAACAGACTCTAATGGAACTATAATCCCTCTTCTGCTAGAAATACAGAACTTGTTTAAGATGAAGGTCCGTCACATATAGGAATTGTTTTTTGTTTTTTATTGTTGTCGTTTTGCACAATAGAATCTTTTCACATGATCAAGTTTACCAAATCACGCCAACTTGGTTTAGCAATTCTTTTTTTTTCTTAATAGTATGTTAAAGTTTCATTTTTTAAGTTGCAGGTTTTTTGTAGCACTGGCTTTGATTTTGCCGGAAATTTTCTTTTTTAAACTTCGAGCCATGATTACATGTCTTATGCTATCAAGTTATTTTGTCTAACTTGAAACATAACTTTTCCATTTATTATCCAAGTCCGTGAAAGCATATTTTGCTTTGAACAATTTATCATTCATCCACATAAGATCATGTTGATAACTCCTATCATTTTTTTTTTCTTTTCAGAGAGGTCTGAAACTCTTCACATTTTCCAAGTCATCAGATTGTATTTCTAGAGGTAAGAATCATTGTTTAGTTGAAAAGGCAGTGAAACAAGCTTGGGTATCATAAATAAATATCGGATTAAAAATTTTGTGACTTGATTAAAAAAACTGGGAATACTTTTATGGGGGCACTGGTAGCTCAGAGGTAACAGAGGACACCTGAACACATAGAGGTCCCCGGGTTTGTTACAGGGCCATGGCAAGTCTGTTGCTCGAGTTTACAGATTAACAGATTCCTGCTCAATGCTGGTGAAAATATGAAGGAATCAACAACAGGCCAGCATTATACCTGAAAGATCATTGAATGCTACTGGTCAGCTTCCTGTTCAAAAAGTAAGATCAGAGTTAGGTTTGTGAGTGACAAGGCTCATAAGGATTTACTGATGCCAACGGACTCTTTAATTATGATTTGTACAAAATGAAGTCAACTGCTATGCTTTAGATTTCAAGGGAGATTGATAGTTAATGTAGATATAACTCTTAATTATCCGATTTTAAGTGCTGCTCATAGTGATTAGCCTGCTTGAAGTTTTCAAATCTATGTTTGAAATCTAACGCTCTTGCCATATCTTATCATATCATGATATCAAAAAAATTTTCCTTCAGGACCAATCCCAGAAACAGCCTCGCTGAAAAAGAAAGTGGAAGAGGACTTGAAATCTATCATACATCCTGATGGCAGTCCAGAGGTTGAATACAATGTTGGCGATCATCCTAAATATTGTGATCTGGTTTCTTCTCGGGACAATGATAGAAAGGAGGCCACTTCTTGTAAGTAAATGGCTTTTTAAAGAAGATTTGAGTATAGGAGAAATGGACAAAGCCCTTATCAAATTGTTCAAGTAAACAGGTGTGTTATAGTGTTAAATGTTTTTGTTTCCGCAGTATTGACTCATCAGATAAGGGTTTAGATCTAGTTAATACTCATGCTGCTCTTTTTTTTTTCTCTATATATAGGTTTTTTCTTTCTGGTCACTTGATTATCTTTATAGTGATAAAGCTCTAATGCATTGAAATTAGATTGGTATACTTTTCCATAGAGATAAAGGAAAGAGAGAAGAACAGCTGATAAGTGAAAAAGAAAAGAGGAAACACTAAATGTAACTTAGCCCACATCACTATTAAAAATGGTTGATCTAAAGTTTTAAATGCAATGTTGATCCAGGGATAATTGATCATGTGTACCTACAAAACAAAGTATCTATTGTGTCCACACATTTTATCTTTCAGCCCTGGAAAAGAATAAAGTCAGCCACGCAGCATCCCAAATTAGGTGAGGTCATTATATTGATATCATTTGTTTTTGTTCTTATTTTCAAGCTTAATGTATGTCATGTCCTATTTCCAATGCAATTAAAAGATACAGATTAATTACTTTACAGTTTTTGTTTGCCTTGTATTTCGTTTTCTGAAATCAAATTGAGTACCTATTTAAATCTCTTCATTTTTTTCTTGACTAGGCATTGAAAAGAAGGCTGGGTTATCATTTCAAAGAAAGTTTGGCTGAACAACTCTTTATGCATAGGTTTTACTCAGTCCATGAAAAACACCATGCCCTCTCCTATCTGTTTTCGTTGCATTGGCATATTAGGTAGAGGCCTAAAGAAAAGTGAATCATTATAATCCAATCCAGTCAGACTTGCATTGGCCTTTTGATGTGTTCTGTGACAACTACAAAAGGGGTCTCCTGCCATCTAGACAGAGTATATGTGACAGTAGAGAATTCTGTAAGACTAAATTGCACTGTTTGGCAACCCTTTGAGATTTCTATGGGGCTTTTTTAGAGATCATATTTTCTAAACCTTAATTTATTGCATTCATGAATCATTTTGTGCTCTGCCAGGGTTTTTTGTTATTGTTTTTTTTTGTTGGTTTTTTTTGGTATTCTTTATGCTGTGACTGTAATTATAACATCAGTTTTCAAGGGAGAATCACATATCCTATATAAGATTACATCAGATAAAATAGAGACTGCCAAAGGGCTCACATTAACAAAGAAGAAACAAAGTAACTGGCCTCCCTTGAAAAAAAAACAAACACAAAACAATGTAAATCCTCCCCTAATCTAATTTTCCCAGCTGCGCTACTATGTAAATAAAGAGAAAGACACAGAAATACAATTCTACATCCTTCCAGGGTGATTTTAAAGAATTTCAATTCATATTCAATCTATCATCATTTCATCATTTCATTATCCAGTAACCTTTTACCATTACAGTGTAGGGTCGACTCTCATTGAGACAGAATTTCTCTGTATCATGCCATTAAGCCAAGCAGGTGATCAGCCCAATGTGACCTTTTGGTGGAAATTATAGGATTTCAATTTTGCCCGGACAGCGGCCTTGCGGCCTACATCTTTTCGATTTCCAACTGCCAAGGGTTCTTTAACGTGCACATGGGACCTCCGAGTTTATCGCCCGTCTCCAATAGGACTAGGCTCTAGATCCCACCTACCGATGTTGCAGGGATCAGGGGAGTGGCATACGGGGTTTTTCTTGGGGTTTTAGTGATAGAAATCACTATGTGATTTTTGTTCCCAAGTCGGACTCGAACCTGCGTCGCTTCGTTTCAGTGGCCAGAGCCATGACCACTGAGCCACCGTGGCCCCCTATATTCAATATATACAAGTAAGAATATTCAATCCAGCTTCATTTTTATGAGAGCAGTCAATTTTTGAAAACAAGGGATACGAAGAGAACATCAAATGGTTTTTGAAACAAAGTGACAAAGAGTCAAAACAATGTGTAAAGCATGCCTGATTCAATGATAGGAAGATTTCCTTGCAATATTCACATCCTTTTGCAGACATAGCCAAAACTAGTTGTAGAGATACTTTTATTTGCATTCTGAATATCGTTGGTGCTTTGTAATAAACTTTTTCCTTTCACATTTCTTTGATTCACAATCTTCATAAGAATGGGTGTAGCTGGGGTTTGACTTTATTGACACTGCATGGGAATGGATGCAATCAGTTAATCTGTCTCTCTAGACAACATCACAGCCTTAGTATGCTATTTCACACCTCTGTGTCATCTTACTTAGTCCCTTAGGTGCTGATAAGATTCCAGTTTTCAGAAGTGCCTTAAAACAATCACTAACAAAACAAACAAAGGAAGCAAAATAAGCAAAATTGTTCTCTTCCCTTACCAGTATTCCCTGTGGAGACAGCGTAGATGATAGAAATGACAAAGAAGCTCACAAAACTTGCATGGAATCATCTATGCATAAACCAGTAGGTGCTAGTGCTACAGTCAGAACGCTTCAAGTTTCACACTTGAGGTAAGAGGTTTTCCCAGTTTTGCTCGGTTAGCTCTAATGTTTTAATGAATTCAAGCACATATTAGTTTTTTTGTTTCTTTTATCATATTGGAAAGCATAATAGTTAATTCATAATAGTTAATTTCTTGAGAAATGAGCAGCAATAGTTCTCTTGAATTCTTAACACAAACTTGTGCTCTGAAATCCTAGACCAGTAGAATCAAATACCAATTTGTCAAATCCAAATGCTTCATGAGACTTTCCAAGTAATCTGCTTGTTTTTTGTCTTGGAATTATGAGGGATTACTGTCTTCCCAAACTTTTTTGCTTAAAAAATACTATTTGTTTTGCGCCGTTCTGTACAGTTTAGCCTCTGATGAATATGTACTGGATACTTTTTGAATTGTGATTATAGGGGCATGAAACCCTCAAGAAACAATTGATAAACATTGCCTTTGAATAGAATGAAAAAAAAAAAGATACAAATGAATCGCCTCATAAATCTAAATCATAGCTGAGAAAAGGCTTTTTAGATTTTTACTTTTGCAGTAAAGCTAGTAACTTGCTTCTGAAGGTTAAAATTTGAAATTCAAACAAAATAAGATGAACATAAGTTTTTTAATGCCATTTTCATTCTCAGTAGCTCTTACTCTGGTTCTACTGTCTCTGACAACAACCTAGATGAAGTAAGTATAGTGTATTCAAGTTATCTATTCACATCTTTATCAAGACAATACACTTGAATGACCTCTGTAAATGATTTGAGTCTGAAATATTAGCCCCAAAAGTAAAAATCAGATCACTATCACTGTATGAATTTCACTGTGTGTGAGAGTTTGTTAGCTGATCATTGATCATCATCCAGTTGTTTTTTGGATTTAAGAAAAATAGATTCATTCTACAAGCTAAGATGTATTTTATTAAATCCTTTCTGGCAAATATCAATTCATCTGTGAACGAAACTTTTTGTTTTTTGATAATCCGTGTAATTAAAAAAAAGAAAAAAAGGATAATCTTCCAGAGCTATGTTTGTAACACTTTCAGTGATTGGTGGTTAGGTTTGAAATTTGTTTTTTGTTGTTGTGAATGCATATTTTCAAGACATGTGTAATACAAGTTTTGAACATTCTCTTTATTATGCTTGTTGCCATAATTTCAGACGTTGATGCTTTTAATGTATAAAGCTGAATATGATTATTGTTTGTACACCCTTGCCTTGTTTAGGTTCTTCCTGTGAATGATATAGCATGCAAGATCTTGCTGAATCTGAAGCCTAAATTTAAAAAGTTGTTTCCTAATAAAGGTGAGTCAGTTAAGCTATGTAATCACATGTCGTGTTTTTTTTCTATGTCAGATGAGTGTTGGTCACCAGAAATGCAACTAGGCTTTAGTATTTGGTTTTGGTGTAACTTTCATCAGTGCTTATTTACTCGCATTTACTGTATGTCTTCCATGCCTGCATTAAGTAGGTAAATGAATTGTTTGACTGATATCTTCTTTCTTTTCAGATCTAAGTTCCGAACTCATTTCAGACCTTCAAAAGCTTTTGAAACAAAGGTAAAAGCACTCAGTGTAGTCAAATGGTTCAATTTACCTTTTATGATATAATGCTCTAGCACATGAGCATTATTTTCCTTTGTTTTTGCTTTCTCAATCTAATCAACCAATCTTTTGTTTCCTTTATTAATATAACTGTTTCACATCTTTCTTGGAAAAAAAACAATCTCTCTCTCTCTCTCTCTCTCTACATTTTGTACTTGCTCTCATAGCTCTGAAATAGCATTTGTGATTCAAATGATTATTTGTTTGATCTGCCTTGCTTGGCAAATTGTTAAATAGACAAAATAAAAAATCTCCCTGGAATCACATGATAAAATTGATTCCCTGGAACATAAAGTTTGCTTAAAAAATTTGCTTCAGTGCCAAAATAGTGATGGGGTTAAATGGGACAGTTTAAGTAGGGTAAATCGGTAAGAAGAAATTGCTTCCTGACTTAGCATTAAAAGATGAGCTGAGTAAATAGTTAATATGATTTCAAGTACAGCAGAATCTCCCGATAACGACATGGCTCAAGACTGCAGGTGCATGTCGTTATTTGGAGATTTTCGTTATTCGGAGATTTCCAAGATGGCGGAAAAAGGGGGCATGGATAGACCTCTGTAAGGATAATAACTGGATGTACTGACCTTTGCTCATGATGAGGAGCACTCAAATCTAGTTAGATAGGTATGTGTTTTTTCTATTCTCTATAGTATTGCAATCAGTACTTTGAAAGTACTGTATAGTATCAGTAAACAAACACTCAAATGTCATTTCCCCTCTGATGTTTATCCGGGCTTGGGACTGTCATGAGGGCTGTTGCGAAATAATAACAACAAACATGGCAACTTACTGATTGGCTATGAGCGACTTCAAGCAGCAATAACATTGGCTGCAAGTGAGCCGATGTTGGGATTTTTGAAGTCGTTATTCAGAGATTGGCCTTAAAAATATGTCGCTATCGGGAGATTTCTATGACTAATAACATATAGCAAAAAAATCAGGAACGGAGCTCGGTGTCGTTATTGGGAGGATGTTGTTATTCAGAGATGTTGCTATTGGGAGATTCCATTGTAAGTCAACCAATTATGAAATCCACTATGTCAAAGAAAGAATAATTGACAAAGAATTAGATGTTACAGCGATAAGAATCTTGCACTCTTTTGAGGGGAAAACACTGAATAAGAATGAAAGTTACTGAGGAGGAGTATGGCATGATATCAGTGAGTGTATTATGAGTGAGATGATGCATACAGGGGAAAGTGAAAATGAAAGGCAAGGGATACCCTTCTGATGATGACTAGTCCTGGTATGAATGGAGAGAAAGAGTAAGACCAAGGTGGTGTATGGGTCAAAGTTTGCGGGTATACACAGGTCCTGCAGGCGGATAAGAATTTGTACTCTGTCTTTGCCAGTGGATTATTCTCTTTGCCACAGATTGGCATCTTTGCTCCGCCCAACACTAAATGTCAACCAGATTCTGATGTTTTTAGGAAGTTGGTAAGATTGTTTGTTTTTTTATACACAGCTCTGACAAAGTCACTATCCCAGATGGCAAGCCAGTAAGATTTTCTTTGACCAAAGGTTAGTGTTCACTGTCAAGTTTTGAGAATGAAGAAAAAAGAGTTATGTTTAAGTTATTGACTTCAAACCAATTGTTAAGCATAACAAAGTAATTGCTCTGTATTGCCTAAAGGGCAAATTGAATGTTAAGGAATCTGTCTTTGTCTGTTTCATTGCAAAATATGCCAACGCAACTTTTAAGAGCTACAATCCAGAGAGTATAATCCAGTACCATACTCTAGTATTTTAGACTGGGAAAATGGAAGGGTATATTTCAATGATTGAGGTTCTTTTCTCTTTTTCAATTTCACTAGAAAAGAGCCTAAAAAAGAGGGTGGAAATGGGTTTGGGGGGAGGGTGGGGGGATTTTAAGAATTTTTGTCTCATGTATCAATTAACTCGATTAAAACTAAACACTATTACTATTACATTACATGTAATAGCCCATCATGGATTTGAGGGACTTTGGAATTCTGTGCCAGCACTGTAATTGAATTTTTCTTTCACTTGTTCAACAGTAAATGAATATCAACAGAAGAGCTCATCCAATTTGACCATGTCTGCATCTGTGGATCAGCCTAGAGAATATCAAAGAACGCTAAACCCTGAGTTTTACTCAGTGGAAGGAGAGGCACATCCTGTGAACACCATCACCAGTGGCGACTCTAAACCATGTTCCCCTCCTTTGCCACCATGTTTGAACACCTCTGATATCAAACTCCCTCAGTCTGTTCATTTACCTCACTCCCATGGACTACCGAGGCTTCAGTCTGGAGGGTTAAATCAAATTCCTTTCCATGACTTTGTACCTCCGTCTGTCAATTGTAACCATGCCCAGCAAGGCGCCACCAAAAATTTCATCCTGCCTCATGTCATACGTGATGACAAAGAAGGCCAGGACTCTAATCTTCTTGATATCAGATTCCACACTGAGAAAGAGGATAGTGATAGTGACAATGGCTCAGGATTAGCCATCATTCAGTACAATGCATTCTTGGCCTCTGCCCGTTCTCTTAGGGCCCAACTGAAGAAACAGCAGAAAGAACAAACTATGCTGTAAGTCCAAATTCAAGTCTTAGACAATAATATTAGGATTTAAGCTTTTAAGTTGTTTTCTTTTCCTTCTATGCATTATCACAAAAAAAAAAGATCTTTGTTTAAGATACATTTTATCTTTAGTGTCTTTTCTTAACCCCATAACCGCTGGTTGCATATGTACAATATTTCTAAGTGGAAGATTGTCTTACTGAATCACATGTTTTCTGTTACAGTATTGTTGGTTCAAAAGGTCTTCACATTACATGAGTTGAGAACTGCAATATTTTTCTTCTGTGAGGTCTATCTCTTTTTCTTTTGCTACCAAGTTACAGAGTGTAGAACTGAATTTTTCACTTTCGATACAACTACTGCTTTTGTTGCTTTCCTGCCACCAAAAGGACTTTGTTCTTGATTTGGATATGTTAACTGAACAGTACCCCATCATAAAAGCTCCCCTTTGAAGTTTTTAGTTGAAAGTGTTTCGCCTTTCCTTGTTAGGTTCAGTGCTACAGCTTTTATTGTTCATCATAGTAAGACTATTTCTGAAGGTATCCTTGCTGTGCATTTGGCGTTTGACATTATTGGAACAGTCCAAACACTGGTTTGCCCAATGTCGGTATAATTCTAATGTGACTGGGTTAGATATTCATGTTGAGTCCCATGCTTATCTGGGTTTCGCTGCATGTTAACATGTTCAGAGCCCTCTGCCAGTCATATGACCTATCAAATGTTGAAACCAGAATATCAAGTTTTATGTCCTTTCTATTTGTTACCAGAGCTATTTGTATCTATTTCTATAGGACTTTCCCTGGAAGGCTGCAGCCCACAGCAGACAGCAGTCCTATTTCCTTCTTCCTTTCAGCGAGGAATGAGGAAACCAGCAGCACTCTCACTCATTTACCAACAAGGGAGCACTTCAAGTTCAACCCTTCCTCAACAAAGCATGGGAAACATGGAACTAGCAATATTTTTGACAGACTAAATCTGTCACATCATCAGGACTGGTAAGCAAACATTGTCACGGTAATGATATAATACAATGCTGATAGTGAAGATTGCTTATCATTTATCTGGTTCTAGTTTGTTCTAGGTCCTTTTGGTTATTCTGGTTATTTCAGAACTTGGGGGAATTTGTATGATTACAGTATCCTTTAATCATCAAAAACATTTCACAGAACAAAGATTTGTAGGATGAAATACTGTAACTATCCTGTAAAATTTACAACTTACTCTAGCTCTAAAACACGATCAGTATCAAATATCTTGGTCAAATTCACAGGTTTTACAATGTTAGTTAGCATAGGACATCATAAAATCAACCACGATTTCTCTGACTTGCTCTACTATCTCATGAAATTAGTTTTGCCTATGACAAAACTACTGATTATCATAATTTACTGATTTTGTCTTATGAGACAGTATTGATCACCTGGAAAAAGCACAAAGAGCAGATAAAACACTCTTATCATGTATGGATTATTTCGTGATTTTGACCTATCACATTAAGCAGATAAAACCTGATTTCACCCTCCACATAGGATTGTTCTTATTCTTGCGCTTTATGATGAAAGGTTCTCACTGTAGGGATTTTCTTCACTCTTGTGAAAAAAGAGAATGAGTTATACGAACAGATAATGATATGATTTTAGAAGTGATTTGTATCTTCTTCTCCTTCTTCATCCGCCTGGCGGGCGGTTGGAGGGAGCACTGGTGTGGTCCTACTTCTGTTAAGTGTGCTTTACTGTCATCCTCATCCATCTTTCCATCCTCCTCCATC
>JAUEKY010028219.1:0-11679 GCA_031833965.1 Scyllaea pelagica
CCTTGGCAGTTGGAAATCGAAAAGAGTAGGCCGCAAGGCCGCTGTCCGGGCAAAATTGAAATCCTACCATTCCCATCGTTTCCACCCAAAGGCCACAGTGGGCTGATCACCTGCTTGGCTTAATGGCATGATCCAGAGAAATTCCGTCTCCATGAGAGTCGGCCCTACACTGTAATGGTGATAGGGTACTGGATAATGAAATGAAATGAAATGAACTTCTCAGCATTGCACACAAAAACATTGCATAACATGTGTTGTATAAGAATATTAGTTTCCTAAGAAATGATAAAATGATATCGACTCCAGAAAATTAAACGCTGTGCAAGTATCAAATCTTACCAGATTCCCTTTGTCCATGCGTTTACACATGTAGGTGAACTTGGATTTGGACACGTCCTTGCCATCCGTGTTGCGTGGCAGAATGGGCGGCAAGGCCACGGGACTCGAACTGTCTTCATTCGGGCACGTTCGGTGGAAGTATGGCTGGCTTATGCTGTTGGCCCTGATAGAACAAGAAACAAAAAGGTGATAGCGTTGTGCTATGCCGATGTCAGAGCTTATCATTTTTTCATCCAGCGAATTAATAATGGAAGAGAACTAAGCTTTTAACTCTTAGTAGGATATGGGACGGAGATGATATATTTCCTATGAGAACTTTTCTACCTTACCATACTTTAGTTTTTGGAGGCAATAGAGTGCTGCAAACCAGCATCTGAGCTATTTAGATCTTGCTGAGGATTGGACAAAAATAGAAAAATAAATTGTCACAGATTTATCACTTCATACGTGAGTATCTTTCCTTAATGGACAGTTGGTTTCTACAGATAATCCCCAATTGTTTTCCTTTCAACAGAAGATAATACCTTAATAGTTTTTTGGGCTGTTTATCTCACCCTCCTCTCGCTTTCTCATGTCACCCCATGTTCTTAATTCACTGAATTGATTTCTGGTTCTGATCCTTGCTGCTGCTCCAACAATATTCTCTTGTTGCATAACTCAAATTGAAAGCTCCACCTAGTTTGATTTTGTTTAGTCAGAGGGAAAGTCTATGATTCCATCAAGCTGGAAGAAAGCTAAGAGCGACATGACTGAAAGTCTTAAGGTCACAAATATCACACACGCGATCAACAGTGCTGTTGGCTAAAGCGGTTGATCGTCTGCCTCCAAAACGGTAGATCTTGGGTTCAAGACTTTAACATTCTGTACTTTAGCAGCTGTCCTGCCTGGCCTTCGACTTTATAGGAACAGTGCTTAGACTGCTTGGCCCGGTGCTAGTATTGTGTGGCTGGGTGAGATATTCGTATAAGTCACGATCTATAAAGTGTTGAAACAGGGCGTAAAACGTATCGTTAAGACGCCAGGATGTCAAAGTAAAAGATATTTATCAGAAAGCCAAGATGCTAGCTAAGACGCCGGATTCCACTTACCCATTGGTGTCCGCTATTGGAGGGATGGAAATGGCTCCATCACTCGGGGATTTTCCATCCCTCGGGGATTTTCCATTCTGTTTGTGAGATTTGGATGGTGACGATGCTCCCCGTCTATAACTGCCAGTCACGTTCTCCTCAGCTACCTTCATTGCACGAGATAGACGGATGAACAGCAGAGTGGTTTAGAGGTATATTAAGGCGCGTAAGACTGTGCATAAAATGAACTAACTGCAGTTTAGCAAAGCATAATCAAAATGTGACCTAGTGTGAATCTTATTTTACCTGAACACCGCCTAAACTCTCCCACCCCTTCCTCTCCTCTGTCAAGCATTTTGAATTATTCTTAATCCTGCGTGGTAGAAATGTATACCAGACTTAAAAGAACCGACTTCTGGTATGCTTAAAACTCAACTCCTTCGATCAAACTAAAGATCGGTCTAATATATATTAACTTTTAACGCTAAATTTCTGCTCCTCGTGTCTAGTAACTTCAATAACAGAATATCCCCCACCTGTGTCCATTGGAATCAAAGGTGCTAATATTTTATATCTTAAAGGTCCCAGTTCAAGTTTTTTCTACCAAACAATATAAGTTTATTAATGATACAATAGGGGCTGTGGTTGTTGTAGATGACACACAAGTCCATTCATTGTCTGCTCGATAACCTATGAATGAAAGGCTTGCACAGTACTCGAAACATATCAAAGTTAAGACTTTTAAATCTTTAGCCTCCAGAGAATGGTGTGAATAGAGATGTATTTCATAGAGTATGCGTTAGCAGTTTTTGTAATTAGACTCCCTTTTGTACCGACCAAAGCCAGTGTCGGGACCCGACATAATGTTTGACACCAGAATGCGTAAAAAATACAAACCAAATCTGATATCAAACAAAAGGAACGAAAAACTCTGAGCCAAGAGATTAAGACAAGCAGGTTGCTAGCCTACTGTACCTACTCTTGAATGACTCAAAGAAAATACACATTGAGGTGTACATCTAGGAAGGTAAAACAAAATTTTGATGTAACCTGAGATTGGACTTGCAGCCTTTTCTACAAAGATACGTTGCTTAGCCACTACAGGGAATGTGTTAGTAGTACAATAAATTAAGGTGTTTTCCCAACCTTCCGAAGGCCGTCGTAGTACTCCGTCATGGACCGATACAATTCAGGGTGTAACGACTGCTTCCTGGCAGACAGCGGCTGAACATTCACCTTGCAGGCTGGAAGGTAAAATAGATACCATGAAAAACAAGCACTGGTGTTGCGTCTAATGTGTATATTGTTTCGTTACAACTTGTTTCAGTTAAAAAAAAAAACCCACCGCCGTTGGCTCAAGTTCCTGAGCGTCCGCCAAGAAACCGGTAGGTCGTGGGTTCAATCCCTGGTCCCGTCATGCCTAAGACACAAGAGTGGCAAAGTTAGTAGCTATCGCGCCTATTCTTAAGCACAATGGGAAACAATGCTAAGGTTGCCTTGGCAATATCTGTAAAATGTGACTGGGAGAGATATTCGGGTGAACCATCCATATACCTCTGTGAGGCAGCACGGTAACTTGTCCAGATCGCTCCACCTGTGATTTGACATATTAAGTATTGAAGGGGGCGATACATCTTAAATTTAAAACGCATTTTTATAGTGGCTGCAAGCTTCTTTGCTCTCTCAATATCGATTTTACCACTCAACTAGGGTGTAAGAACTTGAGATACTGCCATGCCTTTCTGCTGTCATGTTAATTGAAGCTCTTTTAACGTCAACGAATGCTTCCGCTACACGCTTAACGCAAATATGAGAGAAAATTGGTTTCACTGATTTAGGAATATAACTTGTGACTCAATTTGGGCAGTTTAACTGCTGCACTCCCGAGCAATACTGACAGTTTTCAAATCATATCTAACAATATTACTCAGGGTTTGAGCCATCAATTTTCTGTGTAGCTCTTGGTCCTTTGTTACGCACTCCCCGTATTGATCGTCCTATAAAACATCTATCATCAACACGCCTTCTCCTCCTCTTCTTCTTCTTCTTCCTCCTCCTCGTTTTCATCATCATCATCATCATCATCATCATCATCTTCTTCTTCTTCTTCTTCTTCTTCTTCTTCTTCTTCTCGCCATACACACGCACGCACACACACATACACACACACACGCACACACACGCATACTAACACACTTTGCTTCCTCTCTTTCTAGAGACGGAAGAGACCATATCAACGTACCAATGTCTGGCAACTCCAGCTTGTCGCTGGCTTGTTCCGACAGTTTTTGTTTTCTCTGCTGTTGCTTTGTTCGAGGAGTGACTGCTTTCAATCTCTTCAGGGCGACACAGGACCCCTGGCGGAAGTGAATAGGTTGAATCAACAGAAAGGGGCGTTGACACCGAAACGCCAAGCAGCCAAGAGAAGGGCAGATACGTCTGTTACTATTACTGTCAATAGCTAAAACGTTACTATTACTGTCAATTGCTAAAACGTCAAAAGCACAATTTGGACGATGACAACGCAAATATTCAAGTCAACACACACAAACACACACAAACACACACGCATACATGTACATACACACATCATACTTAATGATGATGCTTATTATCAACTAGCCTCATGCTAGGAAACGTAATGAAAAATGATATGATATGACAAAGACAAAATTCCTCTCTTTCATTTCCAAATGTAATTTTGTTCTTAGCGTCGATTTCAACTTATGCCGGCGCCGTTGGCTAGCGCCTGTGGTCGAGCGTCCGCATAGAAAGCAGTTGGTGGCGGTTTCAATCCCATGCCGCAACATACCAGGTTTTTAGCGCATGTCCGCCTGGCAGTCGGCATTATGAAAACAGTGCTAAGACTTGTTGGCCCGGTGTCAGTATAATAAGACTAGGCGAGATATAGTGTGATTCCTTCGTTTATCTCTGTGTGACAGCATGTTAACATGCCCAGAATGCTCCGCCGATGATATGAACGATCAAGTGTAGAGACGGGGCGTTAGACCCTATTGTTGAATCGTCATATCTTCAGCTCTAAATGCAAGGGGTGTCTGGATGTTTACAAGCCTTAGAAGCACAGCTGCTGCGCTACAGACCGAGTAACGGGGGCTAAGTGTCCACGTCAGGGGAAAAAACAACAACCAAGCAACCAAACAAACGTAGGAATCTAAGAAATAAAAAAAAACCCAACGAAACTCAAAACATAGATTAACTTTTTGCCATGAACAGGGATCGAACTTGCGCCGTACAGTACATTTTTGTTTTTTAAGAGGGTTGATTTTTAACAACTCGTCCACGCGACATTGTGTCGACGTTTATATTAGTCTTGATGAAGATGCTTATTCAGTTTTAACTTTGGATTTCCATGATATTCAAGTAATGAAAGGGCTTCTGGACTCATGGTAATGGAACTTTGGTATCTTTAAAAAATAAGAGAGCATTTATATCGCACAATATCCACTAAACGTGCTCAAAACGCTTTACAAGGGGTCACAAGCCAATAGCAACAGGAAACATATAGGACAATATATGCTGCCTGCTAGGCGCTAGTATATTTTTCCGGACGGAGACATCCTGTAAACGGATAGGTACTCATCTACACCTGCGTGGAGTGGGAATATGCTAGTAAAGAGCCTTTCCCAAGGCCTCAACTTTGCGCCGCGAACCCGCGACCTCACGATCACAAGCCCAAGAGTCTACCAATAGACCACAAAGCCGCAAATGCGACAACTTTATCAACTTCAACTCTGCCGTTGCTAGAAGGGCAAGATAAACTGTCATGGTTACTGTAATGGCAAAAAAGCAACAATGTTAAAACTAAAATTTCAGGCCCCGTTCTAAAATAAACGTCATGGATTGCGAAAAACAATATTCATAGAAAAAGTAGAAATAGACCTAGTCAAGGTGATTGAACAGTTGCGTCAGTTTTTCCTAACAAGTATTTTTTTGTAGGAGCACTCTGTAAAATAAACGAAAACGGAAAGAGGGAGGAAGTTAAAGTAGGTCACATATTTAAGGTAAAGACCCAATAAATTCCACTGACCGACTTGATGAAGTAAATCCATTCGCTGTCCTTCCCGCTCTCCGTTATCAGAGTCCCTCGTTTGAAGTAGTTGATGAGGCAAGACCCAGGGTCCTCTTTCAAGTGCTCGAACGGCCAGTACTTCAATATGGGTTGTTGTCTGGAAGGGAAGACAGGGAATAATTCAAAGCAAGGGTGTTCGTCTTGTTAACTTCTTAATATCAGTACATTATACTGCAGTAGCCATGTTAAAGGAATTGAAGTCGTCTGTGAACCGTAAGGAAATGTGAGAGTAAATCATAGCCTACTTTTGTGAAACGAACTCTCTCGGCAAGGCTGTTTTGTTTATTGCCAATGCAGACATTTCTTCCTTATTTCAGATCACTACAATTTTCTATCTTTAAGATCTAATCCTTACCCACACTCGTATCCCCCCCCCCCTTTTTTTTTTAAATTCAGTTATCATGTACGTAAAATGGCTTTCAAAGATCCATCCTGGCAACTTACCTTAACTTGTTGGCCATAAGATATAGGCCATGACCAAAGTGACATTGCTTCGCTCGCTTGACATCTTTTCCTTTTGACGTCACTGAGGCCAATCTAATGTTACAACTGCTTACTTCAAAAATATAATTCTGTTGTGCCTCTTATAGCTTACTTCAGGAATTCACTTTAGGAATGGGATTTTGTTGTGACAACTTGATTCAATTTATGATTTTGCTGTTGCCCCTTAATCCAAAATAATGATTTTTGCTGTCTTTGCTTGAGCCAAAATAATGAATTAATTGTGGCAATTTAATCCAAAATATGATTTGGTTGTGGCTTCTTAATCCAATAATGATGTTGTAGTGGCTACTTACTTCAAAAAGGCGATGTGGTCAGGGTCCTCTCCTGGCTTCACGTTGTGCATGAAGATCTTCAAGAAGTCCTGCTTCCCCACCACCAGCAACTCCATGGGGGAACCGCTCTCCACGGTGGCGTTTCGCGGCGTCTTGAAGATCAGGCCCAGCTCCTGGAGTTAAAAGACAAGCGGTTAACGAAGCTACAAACCAAGTGTGGATGACCTGCGTTGTCGGCTTAGATGATTGAGTATCTGGCTCGGAACTGGTTGGTCGTGAATTCAATCCCTGCACTGGTCACGTCATACCGAAGACTAAGACGTAAGAGAACGTTCGGCATTTTGGGCAACAGTGCTAAAATTGGTTGGTCCGGTGTCAGTACACTGTGACCAGGTTAGATATCCGGATGAGCCCTCCTTTTTTATATATAACTGGAGCTGAGATTTTGTAATGTTTGATTGATACACATTATATCATGGTTAGGACAAACAGTTTGATGACTTGATAAAAACTTACAGAGGCAGTGCGCTATGAAGTCCTAGCAATGAAACTTTGTTTTTCGAGTTTTGATCTACGCTATGATGACACATTTAAGTAAAATCATCTTTTATTTTCTTTAATCATTGTATTTTAAGGTTTTTAGACTTAAGCTCTTGGCTGTAATTATCAGTAATATGATATACCACTACCGCCCCCACTACCACCGCCACTACTACTACCGCCACCGACACCCACCACTACCACCACAACCACGCTCACTTATAGATCATAGTGTTGGTGTCAGTTGTCATGGAAGGGTTTTATAACTTTGAAAAATGATATTGGTCGCAAAGTCGATGGAAAAGATATATGAGAAAATCGTCACTCACCCCAAAACTTTGACCCTTGGTCAGCCTTGCAACGATCCTAGTCTGTTCTTCGCCGGTTGCCTCGTCCATTTCAATCTTCTTGACCACAGCTGAAAGTGATTTAAAATAAGAATGAATCAATTTACCAATGAGGCAGCAGGAGAGATTAGATTAGTTTTGATAATGCACACTGCAAGTCATTTAAAAGCTAATGTTGATCTTCTGATTTCATACTAACCCATTGAATGAATTGAAACGATATAGATGGATCAATCGGGCAAAAGACTGGCTGATAAGAAAAAAATGGCCCTTTTCGAACTGTTTAAACTTTAACAAAAACAACAAAGGAATACATCGGAAACAAATTTCAATGTGTGAACGAAGGAATAATACATAATTAAACGCAGGATATCATCACCATTGAAACAAGGGAATGATAGTATAAGGGAATAGATCAATAAAAAAATATAGCAGTATAATCCGAAAAAGTCCCAACTAGATAGGGTATAGAAAACGGAGAAACATCTAGTGTAATTCAGATACTCGAATGGACATAAAGAAGGGTAATGTTATATGTTTGAAAAAACGTTAAACGTTATGGTTTAACGCCTGCTTCTACACAGAGTAGGTCACATCAACAGCGGAGCACTCTGGACATGTTAACGCGCTGCCACACAGACACAGGGATAAAAGGAGAACTCACACGCATATCTCACCCAGTCACATTATGCTGACACCGAGGCGACTATTCTTAGCACCCTTCCCATAGTGCCAAGCGTCAGGCGGGCAGGCAGCTGCTAAAACGGTTTTTACTACTAAGGTATCCCGCGGTGTGCGTGTCGAACTCACCACCTACCGGTTACGGGGCGGACGCTCAACCAAGTGCACCAACGAAGCCGGTTATGATATATGTGATTAAGCACTGAATAGATGGGCCCTAAAGACTGAGGAAACTGTCGATAAAAATCACAAGAGTTATCTGTGTAATAAGAGTTACAGCCCCTGTTGTCTTACCGAGTCCAGAGAGGATGAAGTAGAAGGCCTCTGGTCTGTGACCTTGTCGGATGATGTGCTTTCTCGCTGGCACTCTATCGGGGAAAATGAATTATAATGTTAACACCATCCATCCTATGTTGTGGTAATTATTCAACTTCTCTCCCTAATCTCTTAGAAATTATGGCATCTAATGGGTTGCAACTGGCGTTAAACCTTAGCTTTTTTAAATGTTTAGAGCATGGATAAGGACTGACCTTTAAATGATATGTTGCGGTGTGCCACAAGTTAAAATATTGAATGGTGGATAAATTACTTACTTTCTTTCTTTTTTATCTTTAACTTTTTTTGTATCTTTCAGGGTAATGATAGATACATTACTGCTTGACAACACATTAATAGTTAATAGACAAAATTAGGATAGGATGAAAAATAATGCAGAAATAGAATAGTTTGCACTGATTAGCCTTTTTAGAATAATATGCAAAAGATGAACATTTTGAACAACTCACTGTTGGAACCAAGCAACACGGCACAGTTGTTCTTGCGTGTCCAGAGGATACTCGCTCAGGCTCTGTAGCGTTTGTAGACCCAACATCACCTGGACAATGATGCATGAAAATACTAAAGACAAGGATAATATATGGGAATGAATAGGACGATTATAATATCTGGAAATACATAGGACAGGGATATATGGAAATCCAGAGAAGAATGATAATGTGTGGACATACATACGGCAATGGCAAATTGATATACACTTGACAATAATAGTATACGGAGTACCTTGAAAAATGATAAATGAATATAGGAACTAAAATATACTTAGGGTGATTATATGTGGAAACACACAGGACGATTATATATGGAAATGAATATCCCATTTATAATATATGGAAATGCATAGGACAATAATATGCTTTGAAAATGATATTCGCACATTCATCAAGTGGCAATGGTAGAAATTGTGTCCCTTATGGAGAAGTCATATTGTTGTCAATCAGAAATAAACAAAGGGCTCCCTCGAATCAGTATGATCATACTGACAGCGGGCCAAACAGTAGTAACACTGTTCCCAAATGCAGAAAGATATGTGGGGCAGCTTCCAAACGGTCAATAATACTACCTTTATATTGTGTAGATGTGATATGGCCATGGATCAAACGTGGTACTCTCGGGTCCTCAAAGGAAGACGCTCTACCGACTGAGCCAACGGAGCTGGTGATTATTTTTTTCTTCATCCCCCCCCCCTCTCTCTGTCTGTTTCTCTCTGTCTGTCTGTTTCTCTCTGTCTGTCTGTCTGTCTGTCTGTCTGTCTGTCTGTCTGTCTGTCTGTCTGTCTGTCTGTCTGTCTCTCTCTCTCTCTCTCTCTCTCTCTCTCTCTGTATCTCTTTCCCTCTTCGTCTAGGTATAATTGTGTACGTGTGTGCGTGTCTGTGTGTGTATGTGTGTGTGTGTGTGTGTGTGTGTGTGTGTGCGTTCTGTCGATTTATCTCTCTCTCTCCCTCTCTCCCGCTCTCTCTCTCTCTCTCTCTCTCTCTCTCTCTCTCTCTTTCTCCCAGTGCCCGGTCTCCCTGTGTGTATGTGTGTGTGTGTACGTGTGTGTGTACGTGTGTGTGTGGTTGTTTATGTGTGTGTGTGAATGTGTTTGTGGATAGTCTGTCTTTAGATGAAAGGTGCTTAACTATGCTGTCATTTGAAAATAAAAGGCAGTAACTGGCATATTATGAAATCTATTGGATTTATCATTGACTTAGTTGTTGTGGGGTTTGTCTTTATCCATATGCTGCTGTAAAGGCGCATAGAGAGTGTAGTATCAGTCATTTATGTCCGTGGGAAATAAAAAAAAAACGTGTCGGGCATCCACTATGCTTCTTTTATTTGCCTGGAACCGTTAAAAATCTGAAATCTAAGGGCCGTGCGCAAAATGAAGGCTTTCTCGTGACTATATCCTGACATGTTTTATTTTATAGCTTGCTTCATCTTTTCTCCCTCTAAGCCCGACAAAAATCCAAGCAAAGAAGAAGAGGGCGTCACCTGGAGCGCGCGTTGACCAACCGCGGTTAGTTTTTGCTAAATGCCTTCGTTTCGTTTCTGGACATAATTTGGTAAATTGACTGCCGTGAGGAAGTGGGCAACGAGACTTGTTATGTCATCTAGGCTGGAACTCTCCCCCTCTCAAGACAGGAGAACTCCATCAGGCAGGGTAAGGGATGGGGCTAGTGGACGGGATGGAATTACGTGACAGACGAAACTTTTGGCTTTCTTAGGACAGGCAGGGAAAAGAAACGGCAGTGAACGCCCGGTCTAAGGCCTAAGGGACACTGGCAAACTCGCTGATCGGGGGCCGTGCAAAACTGCTACCGTTACCTCGCCTGCTGCGCTCAAGAAACTAGACGCCGCACTTTGGCGTCAAATTCGCTGGTCGGGGGCCGTGCAAAAATCCTACCGTTACCTCACCTGCTGTGCTCAAGAAACTAGACGCCCGCACTTTGGCGTTAAACTCGCTGGTCGGGGGCCGTGCAAAAATCCTACCGTTACCTCGCCTGCTGTGCTCAAGAAAATAGACGCCCGCACTTTGGCATCAAATTCGCTGGTCGGGGGCCGGGCAAAAATCCTACCGTTACCTCGCCTGCTGTGCTCAAGAAACTAGACGCCCGCACTTTGGCATCAATGCACTGCTGCGAGACTAACGACGAAACTGGAAGCTTCAACCGGCGGCTTACAGTTACTGCTTTTCATTTTGAAACGGCAGGATGGGTGGGTACACGTTCTGTTTGTCAGGACAAAGGGTTGTCTATTGTCTCTGAAGGAAACTGAATATCACGACGGGCTATTTTAGTCTTCTCTACTGTTTGAACGATGTGATACGTAAGTCATCAGCATTGTGAAAATAAAACAGTGTCTGGGTATCTGTGTGTCTCGTCTTTTTGTATGTGAGGGGTTGTTACTGGAAGTGTTTCCAATGGGTGGTTATGTTATATCTATGAGTAACCGCTCCGACCCCCCCCCTCCAACAATTCACCCTCTTAAATCCAGATATTGTTGGGTTGGCTGTCAATGATGATTGTTTTGTTTTGTTATCATATCCCTTTAGTACCGCTCAAAAGCAGTGTAGGGACAAAACATAATGTTTGATACCCGAATGTGTCAAAAGTATAAGCACAATCTGATATCAAGCAAAAGTATGGAAAAGCTCTGAGTCAAAAGATTAAGACAAGCAGGTGACTAGCCCACTGTGCGATGTCATGATGATAAGAAATTAAATTCTCCAATATTATATGTTGCTGTTATTGTTTAGAGGAGCAGGGTATCATTTAGGAGGAAGGGGAGAAAAATCAGAAGGTAATGTTTCGACCAAAATCTTTTGTCAGTAATAAAGAATAATATCGTTATACATGAGAACATTTCAACGCTGCGAGGGGACGGAGGGAGGAATCAATATGAACGGGACATGAGACAGTAATACGTAATATAAACATGAAAAAAAAAACAACCAGTTTTTTTTTTGGGGGGGGGGGGAGAGTAAACTAAAAACACAAACATCGGGTGAGGTGTATACGAAC
>JAUEKY010028330.1:0-11679 GCA_031833965.1 Scyllaea pelagica
GTCTTAATCTCTTGGCTCAGAGTTTTTCCTGACTTTTGTTTGATATCAGATTGGGTTTGTACATTTTTACACATTCTCGTGTCAAACATTATGTCGGGTCCCTACACTGGCTTTGGTCGGTACTACAGGGAACCTGATTAACAAACAAACAAACAAACAGTATCATTAATTTACCAAAACTTGTACTTTACATTAGGAAGCTAAACATATTGAAATGATGATGGTGAAATGATTTTGTTATCCTCTTTTCATATTTTCTCTTACAGCTTTTGTTCTCTTTTGTGTTGTGTGTCAATATCTTAACACACAACAATGAGATAGATCCTGAGGAATGGCGGTTCTTCTTGACAGGAGGTGTTGGTCTTGACAATCCACATGCTAATCCCAGTGATTGGCTTCCCATCAGCTCTTGGGATGAGCTCTGTCGTTGTAATGAGTTGCCTATTTTTAAAGGAATTCAAGAGCAATTCCCTGAAGAGGAACAGGACTGGAAGCTGGTGTATGACAGCTTGGTACGAAGAAAATTATTTAGAACATGAATGACAGTTAATTGGTTTTTAGTTTCATGAGTGAACTTCATAACTATTTAAATCCCAACCAAATCTGCTTAAGGCAAGGTCTGTTTCATCTCTAGGATCATTGATTACTGGGCAAAACATTTTGAAATTTTAATGAATGTTACATGAAATATAGACTTTTAATAATATCTTATCCTGCATTGTAAATATTTGTCACAATAAATGCATTCCCTCCTCACCCAACATCCATTTTCCCTATGTCTTCTTTGGTACTTTCCACCCAACCTCCTTTTGGTGTTCCTTTCTTTGTGTCTCTAGATCGATCTATCTCTGGTACTACTCTTTTTCTTTAGCAAATAACTGTATCTTACTATTCTTTGATCTACCATATTATCATCGTTTTCTTGCTTTCATCAAAGATGTTTAACTTGCAAAATTTTAAAGATTTGATTGTTGTTGTTGTTGTTTTTGTTGTTGCTTGGATGGGTGGAGGATCTCACTTTTTTTTTTCATCAATCTCATAGGTCCTAATAAAATTCATTTCAACTACAGACAGTTCTTTGCCAATGATAAGATTCAAGCTGGTTTGTTTTTTTTTCATTTTGTTTTGCTTTATATTTAGTTTGTGCTCATCAGCATGTGAAGACTTGAGAAAAATAAGATATAGAAAAAAAGAGAAAAAGGAAAGAGATTTTATGTATTATACTTGTAGAGGAGAAAGGGTTGTGACAAGTGTTATGGACGTTCTAGGTCTAAAAATCATGGAGGGGAATGGAGAAAAAAAATTTGACTCTTATACCGTATACAGATTATGCAAGTGTGGTTTGTAAAATGATTCTCTTTTTCTTCAGCATCCTCAGTCAGAGGTTTTGCCACCTAGATGGGAGTCGAAACTGTCCCTTTTTAGAAGACTTATAATTTTGCGGATCTTCAGGCCTGACAAGGTAAACTCAAATAAAAAGAAGCCCTACCTAACAAAGATGGATTGGTAATTTAAGATATCATTCGAATTTGCTCATGAATTATTTCATTTTTCATTTATTTGTTTTCCTTTAAACTATAATTTTTCTTTTGAAGTGTATCAGTGTCCAACATCAAATAAGCCAAGAACCAAATAAAGATTATCCATCATATTATCATAACCTTCTGGAAGACTTTGGAAGAAAGAAATTATTCAAGCATGTCTACTGAGTGTAATCTAACAAGAGAAAAACAGAAAAAAAACAACATCACCTTAACTATCTTTGCTAGGATAAAGCGCTGAATTTCAATAGCCTCCATCATGATTACAATACTATTTAATCAGCCATTTGGATGGCATGTATGGGGGACTCAGTGGCTCAGTGGTCATGGCTCTGGCACTGAGGTAGAACAGCTTGCGATCAAGTCCACCAGGAAACAACAATTAAATTGGGATTTTCATCATTAAAAACCAGAGAAAAACCCCATGCTATGCAACTTCTCTGATCCCTCGAACATCAGTAGGTGGGATCAAGAGCCTAGTCCTGTCGGAGATGGACGATTGACTGTGAGGTCCCATGTGCATGTTGTGCACATTAAAGAACCTTTGGAAATTAAAAATCAAAAAGGGTAGGCTGCAAGACCACTGTTCAGGCATATTGAAATCCTACCACAACCACCAAAAGGTATCAGTGGGCTGATCACCTACTTGACTTAGTGGCATGACCCAGAGAAATTCCGTGTCATGAAGAGTTATTCCTACACCGTTATGGTAAGAGGGTACTGGATGATGAAATGAGAAGATATAAATGTTCTAATTTACAATAAAAAAAAATTAAGTGTAGTTGAATAATATGGATTAAAAATCTATCGAAATTTTCTCAAGGATACCCTAGGTTGTATTTTATTGGGTTAGTTTTGTGAAATTAAATCTCCTGTGAACGCTGATTATATTTTTATCCATCAAAGGTAATTCCAGCAATCCAAAACTTTGTGACAGAAAAGATGGCAGCAAAGTTTATCCATCCTCCACCATTTGATCTGCCCAAATCCTATGGGGACAGCAACTGCTGCACTCCTTTGCTTTTTGTATTATCCCCTGGGTCAGATCCCATGGCTGCTCTGCTCAAGTTTGCTGATGACAATGTGAGTGTGGATTTGATTTTCACCCTTTACACTTCATCCCTTAAAGTCTTCTTGGCAAAGAAATAGGAGAATAATAGGGGATGATTGACATTAGCATTATCTTTATCACAGCGCACGCTGACTTTAAGCACAATGCTATTAAGCATGGTTTGGACTCCAGCATGCTGAACACACCTCATACTTATAAAAACTACCCCCTCCCCCCCTCCCCCCCTCAGCTATAAGTATGAGGTGAAGCACAACAGAATGACGTAAAAAACGTTAGTGTGGGAGTCACGCACACACACACCTACACACACACACACACACACACACACACACACACACACACACACACACACATACACAGTGAGTAGTGAGAAAGGCAGATGCAGCATACACACATTCAGACATACATGCATGCACATATACAGTCACAAGACAAGACACAACAAGTGTGTTTACACAACATTATCACAGACAAAACACAACAAGTGTGTTTAAACAACATTATCACAGAGCATCTTAGGGAAATCTCTTGTGTTATTCACCTCCTTACAATAGCTGGCTGGGTATCACCGTCACCCACTCCCTCTTTATTCTGGGGTTTCCAAGAGAAATGTACCATTATCATTGTGGTTTCATGGATAATAAGACCGCAACAGTTCAAGTTCATGTAAATATCACATGGAGATTGAATGGGGGTGTTGAATGGTAAACGAATGAGTATGAGTCATGGTGTTGTGTTTGTTCTCACAATTATGTATATTTCTTACTCCAATAAGGCTTGGCTCCATGCACCCTGAAGCCTCCTGATGGCCGTGCTAAACGGCAATATGTATTGTACTCATTTTTTGCTTTAGTCATTTGCTATTAAGCCAAAAATAAAAACTAAGCTATTTTTTGTGGTAAATGCAATGTCTTCTTTAAGTTTTTAAGATACATTTATATAAATGTTCTTGCCACATGAAACATATGCCTTTCATCATCAACCTTTTTTGTTATATGTTGTCTAGCTTTTCAGAGATATTTGTTTTCATTTTTTGTCATTCCTTTTGATAAATTCGTTTGCATCATATACATTTAAGACAAAGATTGTAATATTCTTCTCCTGACATTTCTATTTCTTAAATATTTGCTTAAAACTTTCACAATTTTTTTTCCTTTTTTATATTTCAAAATCTTTTTGTTGAAAATGACATTCTAAGATAGAGATGAAAAAAAACTTAAGGTTGATATTGATTCAAAGGGAAATGGATCCGACGTTTTGAAATTACCTTTTTCAGAATATGGGTGGTGACAAGTTTGACTCACTGTCCCTAGGGCAGGGTCAAGGCCCTATTGCTCTCAGGATGATTGACAAGGCCAGCAAAGAAGGCTTGTGGGTGGTGCTACAAAACTGCCACTTGGCTGCCTCATGGATGCCCACCCTGGAAAAGCTCACTGCAGTGAGTCTTCTATCCAAATATAGAAGGATAAAGGAGATTCAGTCACTGATGACTGTTAAAAGATATATTTGACTCATTGCCATTATATAGCTTGACAGTAGTAGTAATGAATATAAACTGATAACACATTTAGACATTTGTATTGGTTGTGAGATTAAGCTGTCCCTGATCATTCTCTATTGGAGAAATGCGCTGATCTGATCACTTGTAGTTATAGTGTGCCAAGAAATTACAGTTTGAATAAAATCATCAACAACAATAGCATCAAATGCTGTAAGAGTTTTGGCAACAACCTTTGCTGTATTTGAGACACGGCTACAACTGAATGCAAGCAAGTGCAACATAGATATTCAAAGTATTACGTTTTTGTTTGCGTATTATCCATCGGCTCAAATACCTAAGTCAAATGATAACATTTTCACAGTGACTGGCTGCACTTTGTGGCTGGTGGTTTCCTGCTGTTGACGCAGGGTGGCCGTACTATGATGCCAGTTACATCTCATTATATCAATGGTACATTACATGATATAATACATCACATGCACTTTTCGTATTCTTCAAATCAATTTATTTACCTTCTTGATTTGTCCATGGACACATCCATACATGGAATATGCAAGGGTTTAATCTATTAGTATTGGTATTGTAGCCATTTTTCTGTCACCGAATGTCATTCCTCTGAGACTGTCTCAGTCCACTCCAATATGATCAGAGAATATTTTTTGAAGTGATGAAAACTAACAAAACCTGGGACAATAGGAAATTCACAATTGAGCTCCTGTTTCTCACAGTGCAAATAACTTTCTGACAAAAAAAGAGTGTTTCCCCTCACAGCTATGATAGAATACAGCATGACTTTCTTTTCTGAATGATATATTGGCAGCCAAAAGATTACCCCATGTTTTCCTACTCATTTTCTTCTTTTGATAAGATGTGTTGTTTCATATGTCTGTACTGCTCTTCCTGATGAAATTTTTCAAAGTTTTAGTTGTAGGTCACATTTACTTGAAACAATTATCTTTCATGGCATTCCTTTATCTAAAATACCTGTAGAAGGAACATTATTTTGCTAAAAAAACAGGCTATATGATGGATGATAATTACCTTTTTTCAAATCCTCAGGAATTTTCAGAGGACGTCATCCATCCTGAATTCCGTCTATGGCTGACGTCCTATCCATCTGAAAGTTTCCCTGTGTCAATTCTGCAAAATGGTGTGAAAATGACCAACGAAGCACCAAAAGGACTTCGATTTAATATCATCCAATCCTACAAATCAGATCCTATCTCAGATCCAGAGTTCTTTACTTCCTGTCAACAGCCAGTGAGAAATACCTGCTTTTAATTTTACTCTGCAGGCCTTTTTCTCCAGCTTTATTGAACGTCTATAAAAAAAGGAGTATTTTCTTAATATCATTTCCTTTAAGATACACATTTACCAAAAGATTCTTATGCAAACCTAGACTCATTTTATTTTCGTTGCTTTATGATGCTATGCCTATGACCTGTCAGGCCAATGATGGTTTAAATCCGTTGCTGGCCCTAGCTGGAATTACTTTTTTCAAAATAATTTTAAATGCATTCCAAATTTTCCTTAAAGGAGATTGGATATGTTTCCAAAGGGATCTTTTACACATCTAGAAAGCAGTCATGGCTTCTCACTGATTCTCTTTTGAGATCTTGTTTTCCAGCCCTTAAATAGAGTTATGCGAATATCTAAAACACTTTTTTGCTGGAAAGAAACAGTTCCAGAAATGAAATGTCAATTCCACTGAGCAGATGATTTTCTTCTTTGAAAAATCAGCAACATTCTATACAAGGTTTTTCAAAATGATTAATCTAATTTCAAAAGTTTGACTTCTTTAAGGATAACGGTGAAAGGATAGTTCTTAATATCAAATGAAGGATATCTACTTGTTAAATGTAAGGGACTAAGGAGGACATGGTGGCTCAGTGGTCATGGCTCTAGCGCTGAAACAAAGTGACTCAGGTTAGAGCCCGTCTGGGGAACAAATATCACGTGGTGATTCCTATTGCTAAAACCCCAAGAAAATCCCTGTAAGCCACTCCCCTGATCCTATACAACATCGGTATCAGAGACGGACGATAAACTTGAAGGTCTCGTGTGAACAATGTGCATGTTAAAGAACCCTTGGCAGTTTGAAAAGAGTAGGCCGCAAGGCCGCTGTCCAGGCAAAATTGAAATCCTTCTATTTCCACCTAAAGGTCACAGTGGGCTGATCACCTGCTTGGCTTAATGGCATGATCCAGAGAAATTCCGTCTCATTGAGAGTCGGCCCTACACTGTAATGATAAAAGGGTACTGGATGGTAAAATGAAATGAAATGACATGACATGTAGTTAAATGAATACTGTTAAGTTGATGAACTATTTTGGATTGGACAAAACGGAGCACCTGAACTGGGCAACATTAACACCTGACCTCACACCATGCAGCTTTTTACTATAGTTTTGCATAAAGGATATTACATATGTGCCACCACTTTTGACCAATGTTAATATACTTCAGGATCAAATAGTTCCTACTGCTCAGTGATTTAGATTGGCTACCATTAAAAGATGTGGCTGCACTTCAGCAAAGGATTGAATAGGATAAAAGTTACGAGAGGAGTTTGCTTTGAATATCTTTAAAAGTGTATCGACAGTAATGCAAATGGATTATTAGAAAAAATATCTTATTGAGGTTGATAGAACTGTATTTATCTAAAACTTTGATTTAAAGATGTTTTTACTTGATCTTTGAATGATATTTTTATCCTTATCATAGATAGAGGAATAGCCTATTTAAAATGAATAAATCTTTTTGGATAACACTGTATAACACAGAAGTTGAGAGCGGATAGTTGAATACCAAAGTAATCATTATATTATAGTTTACATTTGTAACAATCTCTTTACTTATCATCATTTCAGGAAACCTTCCACAAAATGTTGTTTGCTCTCTGCTTCTTCCATGCCTTGGTTCAAGAACGCAAGAAATTTGGTCCTTTAGGCTGGAATATTCCCTATGAATACAATGAAACTGATCTTAAAATCAGCGTTATGCAACTTCATATGTTTCTCAATCAGTATAAAGTAAGCTCAACTTTCTTCTGAAATGCTACCATTTTTATAGGAATAGAAAGAATTTATCATTCATGCTGTTAAATGCTGTTCATGCTGTTGTCATCTGAAAGCTTTTATTTTTCCACTTTGGTCCTTTATTGTCTCCTTCTTTCTTTCTTTCTTTCTTTTTCTCAAAACTATTCCTCTTTTTTTAAGATAGAAACAAATTAGAGTTTTCTCCTTCTTTTTCAGTGAATTTGAAATGCCTCTTATCTAGAACTGTTATACTTCTCTTAGGGGGCCTTAATGGGGTGCTCCCATCATTAATCTAAGTGACAGAGAGGTTTCCTTCTCTTCCCTAAATTTCAGCTAGTCCGTAGAAATTGAGTTTTAACCCCCAGCTAAAATGCTATCTGCATTTGATGTATGCCAGTCCTGATTGTCATCATATAACTCAGATGATCATTGCATTGCTACTACTACTACTACTACTACTACTACTACTACTACCACTACTACTACTACTACTACTACTACTACTACTGCTGCTACTAACTGCTACTGCTATCACTACTGCTGCTACTACTAATACTGCTACTACTACTACTACTACCACCACCACTACCAATACTACTGCATTTTCACTACCGCTATTTTTTTACTGCTACAAACACTGCTGTAACCAACTCTACTGCTACCAACACTACTGCTACCAAAACTACTGCTACTAGCACTACTGCCACTAACACCACAGCTACTGTCACTACTGATACTAACACTACTGCTTCTAGCGCCAACACACTCTGCCAATATTAAAGTTACCAACAATACTGCTACTACTAACGCTGCTGTTACTAATGCTGCTGCCATTAAGACTGCTGCTTCTAAAACTGTTGCTTCTAGCATTACTGTTACTAGCCCAACTGCTACTAGTACTACTTCTACTAACATTGCTACTGCTACTACCACTACTACTACTAACAATACTGCTATTAACACTACTGCTACTAACACTGCTGCTACTAACACTACTGCTACCAGCACTTTTGCTACTATCACTACTGCTACCAATGCTATAACTACTAGCACTACTGCTACTAACACTATCATTACTAACATCACTTCTACTAACACCCCTACTATTAACACTACTACTACCAACACCACTACTATTAACACTACTACTACCACTATCATCAACGCTGCCTATGCTGCTGCTGCTGCCACCACCACCACCACCACCACCACCACCATCATTGTTTTCATCATTCTTATATAATCATCAGTGTGACTGTAATTGCTGTTGACAAATTTGATCATTGGTAGTTTAATCAATTTTGCTCTCTTTTGCCTGTTTTGCTTTCATCTTTACATTTTACTGGGAAGCCATCATATTTATTGAGGAGTTCGCAGGGAGTTTCATTAATCCAAAATTTTATTTATGAATGACCTCCTATCTCATTTTCCATTTTACTTGTGGAATTTCTTTCCCAGGATGTACAGTTTGAAGCATTGCGATACTTGACAGGAGAGTGTAACTATGGAGGTCGTGTGACAGATGGCTGGGATAGAAGGACACTCAATACAATTCTTAAGAAGTTCTACAGTCCTGATCTAACATCTGAAGAGGAGGAATTTTACTTTGACCCAAATAAGCAGTACAAGCTACCACCAGAAGGAGAGGTTCGATTCCTAGGTTTTGGGATATATATCATGTTGAATTTTAATGACAATAAGAAGCTTTTGTTATCAATAATTATGTTTAAAACAAATATTTTAAAATGCTAAGTGAAACAGAAAGGCTATTTCCTGATGCAGTAATATCTTGAATTGTTTGAGATTGAGGTTAGGTCTGACACACTCCTGAAATTTGTGTGACAAATAAAGTGCAGTTGCACAGATAGCACGTTTTCTATGTAAAAGGTATGGAATCTAAAGAAATGTAGTGCTGTTGAAAAATACTATTAGTCAAAGTCATAACTTGAAAAACTGTCAATAGAGTCCATTCAAAATAATGATGGGGGAAATTATATTACTCTTCAGCACTTAAAAAGAATTATAGATTGAAAGAATTTACTAATATCCTTGATCAAAGCATTCACAAAGGCATCATCAAAAGGTTCAATTTCTATGAAACATGGTTTTGCTTCATTTACTTTCAATTTGTCTCAAACAGCATTCAATATTTTACAGAGAGCATGTATTTGCCGCATGGCAGCCCTGTTTTTTATTTAACAGTTCTTTGGGCAGATACTTAATAAAAGAAGATTTTTGATCAATAAATACTTAACAAACCCCTGCTAATGATGTGCACAGCATTGTTAATCATGTTAAGAACTTTTTTTGGTAAAGACAATTTCTGTATGACTCAGGAAACATTGATATTACAGTACAATCCGGCTTAAGTCACCTCGCTTCAAGTCAACTCTTGCTTGAAGTCAATACATGGGAATGGTCCCGTTTTTTTCTCCCTTCTTTAACTAAGTACTTTTATTTCTGATGAAGTCAACAACTTCTGCTCAAAACTCACTTGAAGTTAGCACTGGGACTGAATGAAGAAAGGTAACATTATTGAAAAAGTGAAGATGAGCAAGAGAAAGTTATGTCCCTCCTTACTTTCAACACACAACCTGCCATGAGAGACTCAGGAAGATATGGTTGGGAGGGGTAAGGTATGAAAGGGGTGGAGCGGGGGTGGTGGCAGGGGTAGCCCAAGGTTTCACCACAGCTCAGCGACTTAAAATGAATACAACAGCAATAATTGGTCCCATTGTCTGACTGACTGCTATGTTTGAACGCACCACACGCACAAGCACGCACATACAATGTACCACACGCACGCGTGTTGACACACACACAGCATATGGTATGTCAAGCCAAACATTGTGAAGGCCTAGATAGGTAGGTAATAGCAATGCGTGTATTAACTTGTTACATTGACTAATTGAATCAAGTATCACATAGTACCAACAGCATTCCTTCTTTTGTTTATCTACACTTGCAAGCATTTTCTACCGTTTCAATCTGCAATTGAAGCAACAAGGGACATAAAATTCTATTCAAGAGTTACCACCCACCCAACCGCCACCCCCTCCCTGAAAATGGATAGAATCAGCCTTGCTTAAAGTCAACACTTTTCGCAGGTCCCGATGTGTTGACTATATTTGGATTGCACTGTATATTCAAGCTAAGTGCAATTGAATACAATGCTAATAAATTTATAAAGCTTTACTAGAATTGCCCACAAATATTCAAGTATCTTTGTTTTTATCCTGTTTTCAAGATTTTGAATGTCTCCAATTGTATTGGTACAAAAAAAAGTCAAATGAATAGATATATTCTGTTAATAGAAACCAGCTGATGCATTCTTTCCAAAATCAATCTAACTGGTTTATTTTGGTATGATTTATTGCAGTACAACTCATATATTGAGTTCACTGAGAATCTACCTCTCAATGCACCGCCTGAGGTATTTGGCATGCATCCAAATGCTGAGATCACAAAAGACAAGGCAGAGACAAAATTACTGTTTGATAACATCCTTAAAACCTTGGTAAGTCTGACGATACAAAACAATGATCACCCTGTTTTCTCTAAATGCTTGTGTTTTTGGTGTTTTGAGTTATTCTCTTTGTAAGTTGGCAAAGAGGCTAGTAAGAAAAAACAAATAATCGTGAAAGTGCAAGCATTTGTTCTTAATGTCAATTTGATAAATTCTACAGGGGATAGAAAAGCATAAGGCTTTTCTTGGATGAAAATGGTAATATGAAAAGGAGAGAAAGATATAAAGTGAGGGGGGGGGGGGGGAATAAGAATGGAGCAAACGGTGCAGAAAAATGTAGTAGCTATGAAATGGCAAATTTTGTCTGCAGAAAGAAAAAAGTTACAATGAGTTTACCACCCAAATTCAAAGCTCTGCTCCAGTAAATGACAAACACGTCCTACAAACTAAAACAGAGCTGTATTCTTTATTTGTTTTTGTTGTGTGGTTTTTTTTCCTCTCATTTTCGTCAAGAAAATTGGTAGAATGTAGTATCAAAAAGAACTAAGAAATATTACCTTAACTTACAACCTTTTCATATTCCATGTAATGTACTAGCGCCTAGCATGCTGCTTGTCTTGTCCTAAATGTTTCATGTTTCTATTAGTTGGGGACCCCTTGTAAAGCGCTTTAAGCACATTTACTGGATTTTGCGCTATATAAATGCTCTCCATGCTCTCCATTTTATGAGAATAGAATATGGTCTCACCTTTCAGCATTCAATAAATTGCATGAAATATAATTTTAGAGAGGGGCCACTGTGGCTCAGTGGTCATGGCTGTGGGCACTGAAACAAAGGGACGCGGGTTCGAGTCCAACTTGAGAACAAAAATCACTTGGTGATTTTTATCGCTAAAACCCCAAGAAGAACCCCGTATGCCACTCCCCTGATCTCTACAACATTGGTAGGTGGGATCTAGAGCCTAGTTTTGTCGGAGACGGACAATAAACTCGGAGGTCCCGTGTGCACGTTGCGCATGTTAAAGAACCCTTGGCAGTTGGAAATCGAAAAGAGTAGGCCG
>JAUEKY010028663.1:0-11671 GCA_031833965.1 Scyllaea pelagica
AAAACAATGTACTAGCATCTAGCACGCAGCATGTCTCGTCCTATTTGTTTCCTGTTGATGTTGGTTTGGGATCCTTTGCAAAGCGCTTTAAGCACGTTTAGTGGATATTGCACTATATATAAGCTCATAGTACATAAAAAAAACCAAAATGTTTTTCTACTAAATATCACGCATCTTGGGTAAATTGTAGGTTCGAAAAATTACCAAGACAACCAAACCGCCTTAAATTTCACTCTGACCATCAGGTCTTGCACAAATATGTACCTTACTATCGACCGCTGTACACAAGGCAAAATACAAGTCTATTAATCTGTAGTCACATGAGACCACCAAGGGCAAAATGTTATTGAATAAAGAGAACTTCATTCAACAGAGTAGGGTACTTTTTAGACTGCCGATACTTTAGTCTCTGAAAACATCCGAAGCTCAAGCTATGCTCTGTGTGAATACAAGGAAACGAGAGAAAGCAACACTTCTTTGATTAATTTTCTTACATGGCCGGATACAGTTTGTTGTTACGAGCATAAGAGTTAAAGTTACATACCACAGGACATTCTATCAAGTCGTTACATCTCTTATGCAACAGCTCTCTTTATGTGGTATTTCGATTACGCCCGATTCAATTCTTCATCTTCTCCGCTAGCCTGGTGTTGTAAGATTCCTCGAGAGGAAAACATGCTTAATTCGCACAGTCGTTAACCTGGAAATAAGATGAAATGATTTGAATATCTTTTTATTATCAGGTCAAAAAATGTAAACGTGACGACCTGATAAAAAATTCATTGAAAATAGAATGATCGAAAGACTCAAGCAGCGAGGCCAGTATGGTAACATTCGTGATCATGATATTACAGTATTTGTGCACGCCAACAATTCTATGGTAACTATAGTAATTTCACTGATTGTTGTTTAGCGATGACCTCGGTTACCGGCACCGCTGGCTCAAGAAAATTAGTGTCCGCCTCGGAAATAGTAGTTCGTGGGTTCATCACAGGCCGCGATATACATCAGTTGTAAATTTATTTTAAGGATCGCCCCCCCTCCCCACAGCGCTCGACATTATAAAAACAGTGCTAAGACTGGTTGGCACGGTATCACTATAATGTGATTGGGTGTGACATCTGTATGAATTCTCCGTTTATCTTTGTGTTGTAGCACGTTAACATGTCCAGAACGCTTCGCTACGGTCTATGAAGCGTTGAAAACAGATGTTAAACTCATAAAGTTTTCAAATGCTTAATCGGATGACTCACAGGAAAAGCTCACCCGATTACACTATACTGACACCGGGCCAACCAGTCTTAGCACTGTCCCAATAAAAGCGTACGCCAGGCGGACAGCTGTTAAAAGATATTTATTACTTGAGTGTGTAGAGGGTTGAACCCACGACCTGCTGGTAGCGAAGCAGACGATCAACCACTTAAAACAACCAGTCTTAGCAGTATTCCTATAATGCCAGGCCTTACAGCCGTACAGCTGATTAATTTTTGCCGATTTTACGTCGTTGGTTGGAATTGGCTAGGGGTTGATTCCTCTACTTAACGAGACGGACGCTACATTATTCTTTTTGACCATCCATAAAATATGATTCCTGTTTCGTTTCCATGTTTTAAATGGCCCTACGTCTGCCAGCTATACCCAACTAAAAAGCATACTCATACAAAATCTAATCTATTAATTTCCAATACAAAAGCAGACTCAACAGATGGAATTGCCCCACCCATAGCCATAATCAAACGATATGGTGTAGGCATTCATTTTCTCTGATCTAACTCTGGAAAATCTGAGAAAAGAGCCTAATATCAAACAGATGGACTTTCCTCAAGGAAAAACAGAGATGAAGAACTGCCAGCTAAAGTGACAGGGAACTTATTATTATGCTGTCGTGGTGGGGAATGGTTTCAAGCTACTGGTTTCTGTAAGAAACTAATCTGAGGAATGTGGCTAGGAATGATTATTGAGTTTGGTACAGTCACACTGAGTAAGTCAGAAGGGTATCATGATATATGATCATAGTTCCAAATACAAAGTCTTTCTTTCTAATGCTGGGGAAAAACAAAAGCAACGCGCTTGCTAAATTATCATTTTGATATTATCATTTGTACATTATGAGAATGGACTAAAATCCGTATGTAATATCTGGTTGCTGTTTATCGCCAGCAAAAGCTGTGTGATATAAAACTTCCCCTCAGGACAAGTCTTATCAAATGGTAATCCAGGAATGTATGTTTTGGCAGTATCACGCAATAAAGAAATAAAGGTATTGTAACAATGTTTATAACTGGCATTAATTTTGACATGATTCCTAATAGTTTCGGCCACTATTCCAATAAATAATACCCCCCCCCCCCCCAAAAAAAAAAAAAAAAAAAATTAGGTATCTATTTTCAAACCCCACCCCCTTTTTTCTACTTAATTTTTTTTTCAAGTTTTAATGTGCGTATACTTTATAGAGCAGATGAAATATTAGACATTGAGAACTTAGCGTCAGATGGCGGTTACCAAGCGGACGCTTGACCAAGTAAGCCAACGAAGCCGGTGATTAGCTCTCTCTGTCAGCGCGTTAACATTTCCAGAGCGTTCCGCCGGTGATGTGATGCATTAAGTGTTGAAGCAAGCGTTATTTCTTAACGTTTATATGTGAAAGCGTCGAGGTTGCAACATTTCACTCAGTGTGATCAATGTTTGGTTTATTCGCAAGACAACATCAGCCCTGGCAGGGGTGACATCTCATAATTCATAATAGATAAACCTATAATATTTCCTCAAGGATTAAAAACAAAAACATTGAACCTCGCGCCAACGCGACATCTGACGAAGGACAAATAACTAAGTTCGGGTTGCCAATTTGATATATCGTCTGCTTAATTCCATAGATTTTGGTAGAATTGGAGGTTACCCGTCGGAAGAGAATAATATGGTTTGCTTGTTGGGCACACTTTTGTTTGACAATAGGGTATCAATTTCTTTATGTAGACGTAGATTGCATTCATTTAGCCCTTTATCTGAATCATGACTCCAGTTATGAATATCTACAATATTGCTACATTACACATTGCATCATGTATCACAGTCGACATCCATTTCAGCCAGTAAGTCATCATGCATTCCGCGTTATTCAAGGGTCGGTTTTGCATTTGTCTAGCATTTTAAAGTAAATATTATTATAATTTGAATTTAGCTGAATTTACTATTTGACCGATTTTTTAAAACTTGGATTGGCACAATACCTGAAAATAATCTGGCAAACAGACAACAAATCCGATCCGTCTAATCTTGATTGTGGGGCGTTGTGCACGTCAAGTGGAGTGACATATTATCATCTTTTAAAAGCTTGACACGCAAAGGTTACGATGTGCAAATATGATAATATAGAAAAGTAACATCAGAAACAATTAAGGTTAACGTAATATGTGTAAGGTATTCATTTACATGAGATGTAATATCATATTGCGGCTAAACAATGGACCTATCAAAACATAAAGGCTTGCGAGCCATTTATTTTATGCAGAGTAATATGACAAAGTTGAACAATAGAATCTTATTAAATAGTGTATCATTTTGGTAATCTTGATATTTCATAAGGGTTTTACGACACTATAGATACAATTCATGCCACATCAGCGCCCGTATTTTGCTCAACAAACCAAATGATAAGATGTGAGTCTCTGAGCACTAATTGAAAAAGATCAGATGAGCAGATAGATGCATTTTACATAATACATTTTTCAAAAGGGCAATGTTCACATTTAACACCAATCTTGGCGGTTAATCAGTCACACCACAGGCCACCGGTTTCGTTGGCGCATTTCGTTGAGCGTCCGCCTCATGAATGGATTAACCTATAGGATGGAGATGAATTTAGAGGTAGATAGGTCGATAAACCTAAACTAGATGCGGAATTATGTATATACGAATATACCACACGGAGAAAAACGCACGGTCAATCGACTATTTCACCTGTTTACCTTGTACTCCCATCGGGCCAATTATCGGTTAACACTTCGTGACTGTGAGTTTTCTGAACGGATTTTTTTCCATACTTGCATTGACTACTATTTTACAACTCGCGATTAGTTTCAAAAGGATAATATTTCGACTTCAGCTGCCTTGTTCAACTGTTAGTATGCCAACGTAATGGTCAATAATGTTTTAACATTTAAACGTTAAAGTTAATGTAATTCGCAATAATTCATATTATGTCATAATACCGAATCGCGACTTTTGTGGACACGTTAATATGCCGTCACACAAAGGTAAACGGAGGGCAGATGCTAATAAATAGCCAGTAAAAGTGTACGTACACGGGGCCAAATGCCTTGGGAAAGTTTCCTATTGAGGCCAGCGGCATGCAGGAGAGCTATTGGTTTGTTTATTGTAAGGTATGAAGCAGCATAATGTGCTGAACCCACGATCTATTTTTGCTCCGAATTAGCCGCTCTGACACTTTAGCCAACCGCTACGTTGACACGGATTTTGAAAATTTGGAAAATTAACACGAGTGCAACATAATGTTGACATTATGATGAGTCCTCTATAAACTTTTTCATCCAAACTCGATCCAAGTGAGATTAGAAATCAGCTTTCTCTTTTCTGGAGTTTTGGGTGTCAATCTTCAGTTAATAGGTCGAAGATAAAAAAAAACATATTCATAAATACTCATTCAGGCAAAACTGTAGCGCAGATTCCATGTCAATGTAGTGTTTAGAATAGAATTCCTACACTTGCTAAAGCGGCGAAAGGGAGTTGTGGGAAATGTAATACCCCCAGGTAAACGGGACTAGTGTGTATAGTAAGACGAGAAGGGCGATACAATCTGAGTGTATGCAGTCTTAGGACTGACAGCAGGTGGAAAAGGGACTAATCGCCGGGGTTTGTTCATAAACACACCCCATAAAGATGGCTAAGTGATGCGTGTTTCGTGGGTGGAGTCCAAACAGATAGGTAAAACCCTGGGGACCATCGTGACCCCCTGATGGCTGCTGGCTGGTGCAGTGCAGCTCTGGCAAAATTTCTATCATTATTATAGGTGAAGAAAGTGGACTGTGGGAAGATGGATAACGTTTCCATAATACTAACTACTTAAGAATGATATTATTTCAGCGGGTTTTCTTTTAATGTTTAAATTGTTACATCACAGAACTCTCTTGACTGTACAGTAAATTCGGTTTGCTTTTCGTTCTTACTATTATCAACATTTTGTTTTCTATGCGTTTGTGTCATTGTCTGTTTTGTTTCTTCATGTGCAAGTTTGTGTTTCTGTGCCTGTGTGTGTATTTGTAGGTGTGTATTGGTTTGTTTGTGTGTGCGTGTGTGTGTGTTTTGTCTTTTCTTTCCTTTTTATTTGGCGGGGGAGGGGCGTGTGCAAATGACGTGATAACAAGGTTAATCGATACAATCTGTTGGGCTATTGATGTTTTTGGTTGCTCTTTTTTCGTTGCATCGTTTGAGAACTATCTAAAAAACCTAAAGCAGGCACAACATCCTTACAATTATGTCAATGGCAACATGGCGATATACCAACATTGAGGATAGTATGAATACATTCTATGAGTCTTTGGGTGAATGTCAAAATCACTTGTCCAGGTCACCTGGTCCTCTCCTATTTACTTATTATACCCCAAACCTGTGAAGCCTGGGCGTTTACACCTGATAGTGAAAGGCGTATCACATCATTTGAGTTCAAGAAATATGAATACCATCATAAGACTCAGTGACTAATCTAAAAAAAAGTCGTATACACGGTAGAGCGAAAAAGAAAGTCTTGAGGATTGGTCGACGAGTGGTCTGGTTCCCACTCAAGTGATGGTGAGAGAGGGTATCTAATTCCAAGAGGTGTTGTAGTATTGTGACTTAGGTTTCACCATGTACCCTCGCTGTTTACAGTTAATTGTATTCAAGGGTGAGTGGGCTTTGCGCTTCTTTAGGTCGGGGAGCGTGCTCACCAGTCAAGCACAAAACAGTATTTCAGTGATTTTATCTTGGTCTTCGGGTGGCGAAGTCATTTGTATAGTGAGAAGGAGATATTGCTCAGAGCAGATATAAACAATGTTGAATCTGGGAGAAAAGAAAAAATCGTAAGACAAACTAATGATGAAAATCGTAGCAGTGTAACGACGCCAACAAAACAACATTTCGAAAACATAGACTTAAAAAAGTGTAATTTGGTAAACAAAGAAAGAAGAAACTTAGTACAAATATAGATCGTTTGATTTAACTTTGAGTTTTGGCGATTGTTGAAAACATGAATGTTAATCTATAATGAGAGAAGTAAAGGAAGTAGCGGTTAAGAGAAGATGAGGTTTACCTCGTGAAAAAAATCCAACGGTGATTGAAAGACCAATGAAAAAAAAGAGAACACACTTAGACAGGAAAAAATAAGAAAAGAAAAGAAGGCGTAGCAAGTTATAAAGGACAGGGAAAAACCTGACCTTCATATCCCTCCTAATCCAAAAAGGTTGATTCCCTAATTATAAGAAGCTAACTGAAACAACCAAATAACTCTTACTGTCTTCAGCATGAGTGGGAGAAAAAAAAGGTAGGGGGCGGGCAGAGGGTGGGGGAGGTAGGGGGCAGGCGTAGTCTCCGACACTCACAACGGAAACCATTAATTCTATCATTTTTGCCACATGTGAAGCGTAAACAGCATCCCAGGTAAACTACAAATTGGCTTTTTGTTCAGCTCGGAGGAAAATCGACGTCATTCTTATTCCAGAAAGATTAATCTCACTCTCTGCCTACCCCAAATAGAAGAATGCGTTCGGGCAAAAAGCCATGAGTAGACGTGTGGGAGAAGAAGAAAAGATATCTGATGTGATAAAAAGCAGAAAGATAAAATGGATAACGAAAAAGTCAGATGGTGCACTCCACCCTTTTTTCGTCTCTCCACGTGCATTCCATGAGCCATGAGCAAGATTTTGCTCACTCCTGAGGGGAACAGCGCCAAACAACGGGGTGAGCAATGATGTCAGGATTTGGGGATGGGGTTAAGAACGAAGAGGGGGGTGGTGGCGGTAGGGGTGAGGGGTAAAGGGTGAGAGGGTGAGCAGATTTGGCTTGGCGGATGGGGGGCTGTGGGGTGAAAGGTAGTCGCATGCGCCTAGACTTGTCTCTGGAAATAAAAGAAGGAGAGAGAGGGCAGAATAACTTTTGTCTGGCGACGGCTGTCGGAGTTTGAATAATAGAGAGGGACAACGTGGTCCCGGTCGTAGAGTTGAGTGTCAGGATTTCTGTGCCGGCAAGTTGCCTCAAATTATTCTTTTCTGTTTATTACTGTGAATGGACTAATCTATTCTTCGTGAAGAAAAAGAGCAGGATATTGTTTTCGTGGAGGGAAATTTATCTTACCAAGAAGGGAAAAGGCATTTTTGGATTCCTTTGAACTTTTAGATTTCAATATACCTATCTAGACGCCTATATATTCTGAGTGAGCGCAATCCTGGTCACAATTTTATCGCAATTTTCTCTCAGTCGATAGGTGAGTAGCTTCTTTTCTTTTTGAATATGATTTAGAAAGTGTTCTTTAGATTATATCTATCTATCTAGTCAAGTCTAGATACACGTAGTGGTCCAAAGTGGTCCAAGAGCCCCTTTTAGAAATGTTTCTAGATTTCATGTGAAGAAATGCAAGGAAGTTTTGTTCCAAATTAATAGATACCGCAATTGCCAGGAGTGAAAAAAACTCGGGGAAAATACGGGAAAATAATGTATTATATCAAACTTGAATATAAAATGAGTAACCAAGGAATAATGTCTGTTGCGCATCTGCGCTATCAACCAGTATTCGATAAGTAATGGTTAATATAACTCTCCCAATAATGGTTAAGTGAATTGATCTCCTCTCTGTCTGTATAGCAATAATGGTATTGAATTCTCACTCGTTGACATTTTTATCATCGATAACACATAATTTCATGTTTTAACTGATCTTATTCAGTTTTATCAAACCATACAATCCTTCTGTATCAGAAATGAATTTGTGAAACGAGCCTTAACAAACATTGATTTTGCATTAAAATGATTAACACGCTCGGGTTTCTCAAATACATTTAAAGTCGATATAGTCTATTATAATGGTTATCCTGGTTTGAGAAAAAGAATCAGAAAAATAAAGATTAGAAAAGAACAAAACAAACAATAAGAACAAGGCGATGGAAGGGGATTCTTATCCTCCCCCCCCCTCCCCCTTCCTTCCTGCAGGTGGAAAAAAAGACGAGCCAAAGTTTATTCAAGAGTTGATTCCAAAAAGCATAATTTATGTCATTAGCATGGTTGCTATTCCCAAAAACAGGCTGTGGTACAACGGAGTTGGGGGGGGGGGGGGCAACGAGGTTTCATTGTATATTACAATTTAAAAAAAGAGTATACGGGAGGTCATCTATAAATTCCGGTTGATGTGCGACACGAAAAACCGGAAGCAACACTTGTTTGTATGAAGTTGCAATAGCTTGTCATAAACGATGTCAGAAGCTATCTGACATTTCCCCTCTTCTATTCTTTTATTGTTATTCCCCCTTCTACTCTAACTGTTCTTCTTCTCCTACTACTACTCTTCATCCTCGTCCTCCTCCTCTTCCTCCTCCCTATCCTCCTCATCCCTCTCCCTCTTTCCTATCCTTATTAAAAGCCACAAGTTTTGTTTTTTTAATAATTGATCTGAAAAGCGGAGGATAGATAATACTGAACACCAACAACAATGAAGAATGCACTGCCGTAAATCAACCAATTATTTAAAGAGAAGATGATATTAAGGCTGGCTGGTTTGAGAGCAGCTCTCGGAACTATATTAATCTTCCCCTAGGCTGTAGTTTGGAGCCCTCACTCCTGTGACAACATTATCTTTCCACCTGTACACACGTCGTAAGCGATTTAAACAGCTCGGAAGAGCTTTTGCCAAATCTATTTATCAGCAATTCAACCCCTCATATATAAATGATTAAGGCTGTTTAGTGTGGAGAAATATGATATTTCCAATATCAAGGAATGAAATGCGCAGGATGAATGCGACTTTGTTAAGTCTAGTTGATGAAATAAGCGTAGAAACCAATCGGCGTAAATGAATGAACAAAAAAAAAGATGATAAATCAGAGCAATAATGTCTCAAGGGGTACAATACTTGACTCCAGTCATCTAGTCATTTGTCAAGTGCCGAAGAGTGGGATATCGATGAATTGCCTCTTGACTCCCTTAGCTTGTGAGTGCTCCATCGGATGAATAAAACATTAGTCAGATGCTTGTCCGAATGGTGGTCACTCCCTGAAACAGATAAGTAAGTCAGAAATAGTTACCACCCTGAGGCACACGTCTTGAAGTATGTGATAAAATCTACCCTTTACCTCGACCTTATGACTAGACAGGGTTCGGTATTCCGCTTTTTTTCCCAGGAGCATCTTTCACGCCCGCCCCCTCTCCTCTCTGAAAGAACTAAAAGAAGTTAAATGATGAAAAATTGACGAAAACCATCCTCCATCATCTTCAATTAAAAACAAAACAAAACAAATAACAAATGAAAAAAGCAATCTCATTTTACAAAAAAAAGACACCGTATTATGAAACAAAACTATAAAACCAAAGAAAACCCATTGAAAAATTCTCAGTCACCCAGTTTATCTATAGACAAGATTATGTCTTGCTCTATTTATTATCGCTTCTGCAAAGTCGAGTGTTTTTTGCATGTATTTTTTTTCTGTCTATTACATTTATTAAAGCATTGGCACTGTTCCACAAATCACCTTTCCCTTTTACCTGCGATGCCAGGTAGTCAGCCGGTAGCAGAGGCAGCAGCAGTGCCAAAGCCCATGTTTGTGTGCACAGTATCATTGTTAACACATGCTGTTACCGTACACACCTATCCTTGTGTTGGCAAGGTGGGTTTCATTCTCTTACATAGCCAAAACCACTTGGAGAGTGCAAATTCTCTTACCTCTTACCTCCAGCACACGAACATAAACACGGAATCCTAACCCTGTTATATTGAATTACATAAACAGGTACACGGCATAAACAACAGGCGGCGAAAACATCATACACAGATGCTATTTGGATCATGATAGTTTACTAGACACATTGCGGCAGTGGTGGTCTGTTCTAGGTATGAAATAGCCGTTTTCTTTAAACATTAAACTGATGGTGTGATGATTACATTACACTATTAGCCAGAAGGGAAACCATTGAATTACAACTTAGAATACCATAGTATCTATCAGGGAAAGAAGCCTGATATTATATTTTGCCCCAGGACACAACATGCATCCTTTAACCTCCGCCTTAACGGATCAAACCCTTAACACCAACCAAATTACTAGCTCTGCTGAAACCGCTGTAATCAGAAACAAAACACCTTCTGTTTGATTGCTAGGACCCACAAGACACCGCACAACAGCTTCTTCCCACAAGCCCTGACTGCAGCAACACACGCTCTTCTCTACGAGGTAGCAACAACGGAAGACTTTGACTTTTTATCACATGAAATTCGACTCAAATAATTCTTGATTAGCAACAACAGCAACAACAACAACAACAACAAGAAACAACAAAAAGAAAAAGATTAAGAAGAAGAGGAACAACAAAAACAAAACGAAACAAAACAACCCAACTCCTCCAGTATCATCCTAAACAATAATAAGGCCAACGACAACAACATGCATGAATAAGTATATTAAGATTTATACGCGCAGCAGGTATCGTAACACTAGCAAGTATCTTTATCGTAGTTTGATCAAAGATTTGATAAGGATGAAGCAAAGCGACCTCCCCCCCCCCCCCGCTCCCTCCAATTCAGATTTTGCCAGATCGTCCTCTGCATAAGAATAAGCATCCTTGTTCCGGAGTCGATAAGGATGCCAGTAAGCCTTGAAAAAGAATTTTGTCTACAGACGCATCAGGAAATTCCATAGTTGGTGAATCATTGCTTAGGGAGAATTTGCTGAAAATTAGAAATGTAAAAGCGGCGTGCTCGGTGCTCTATGCTTGGGAAGGGTTTCTGTACTTAAAAGGGAAGAAACAATCAGGCTATATACCGGTAAAGTGTAAAGTTATAATTCTGACACAGACGGCAATTATTTTCTATTCAGTGGAAACAATAATTCAGACTTCAGAACATTCTACTTAAGACCATTTCACTCGTCGGTAAGTACATAGTCTAGTCTAGATAGCATGAATCCTATTTGTAGAATTCACGTGACCAACGTGCCCTGTGTAATCTGTGATTTTCTGTAAACGCTGTTGCAATACCAGTGACTTGCCCCTCTGTCAATGGGTCGTATCCTTTTGCTTGTTATATGGTTTTTCTCCACAGGGAATTTTTATTCTTATTACTATTAGACTTAAGATGTCAAGTTCATTTGAAAATAACTTGAAAACACAATTTTGACACACTCACACACACACACACACGCACACACACACACATGCACATCAACACACACAAATAAACATCCGAAAGCGCAAAAACACGCACGCACAATCACAAACATAAGCCCACACACACGCGCGCGCGCGCACACACTTAAACTCTTCCCATCCAGCCTTTCCCCAACCCCTTCTCTCCATCCATCTATCTATCTCTCTCTATTATATCTATCTATCTATTTATATATCTATTTATCTATCTATCTATCTATCCATCTATCTATCTTTTTATCCATCCCTCTATCTCTTTCCATTATATCTA
>JAUEKY010028773.1:0-11669 GCA_031833965.1 Scyllaea pelagica
ATGTTCACAGGTCATAAAGTAAATTCATCTCACTACATCACACTGATCTCATGTGTTCACAATCCTTTTGTGATGTCAGATGTCTTTCTTTATTGAAGGAACTGGGAGTGTGTTGTTATTATCTTATTATTGCATAGTTGTTCATATTTCTTAAAAACCCTAGATCGGGTCCCTGGATGTGGAATGTCTGTTCACCCCGTGTCACACCAGTGGGCACATTTGCTATTATGTGACTGGACCCTCCGGCACGGATCCAGCTGTCTTCACAGGTATGCTGCTGGCCTGTGTGTACTTAGCTGTTTACTTAGGCATCTCCTGAATGTGTTGTCAAGGGATAGACTTTTGGGCTTGTGATTGTGATGGTTAGGTTGCGAGCTAGGTCCTTGTAGGTTCTTGTTTGCGATAGCTCAAAATTGAGTCCTCAGACAAGGTTCTTAACTCATATTTTCCCCACTTCATTCACATATAAATGAGTACCTGGCTGTTAACAGTGTTGACCTTGTCTGAGATAAAAATGCTCTGGTACCTTACAGGCTGCGTGTCTGGTCCTGCATGCTTGATGTTTGGGGCTGCTGTTGGCACTTTGATCACATTTAATGGATGCTGTGCTTTACAAAAACTCACCTTTTTTTCATATGATATCCAACCATGGATTATCAAATTGTTTGTTCTGATTACTTCAATCTGTATGTAGGAGATTCAAATCAGCAAGCAATGTAGTATGATACCTCTTGAGTTGATAACGACATTGAAGTATTCTTTTCAAGTACTGTTGAGGGTTTTTTACAGAAGAACGATTAAAGTGGATTCATGTGTTAAGTGATTTTGTTCTGAAATAAATGTCATTGAGTGGGTGATTTAAATCTATTTATCATCTGCACACAATTCAACACATTGGGTATTCTATTTTCCTTCAATTTTATTTCAGTGGCGGGGGAGTTTTTGGAGGGAAATAAAAAGTAATAGGCATGTATTTCTTAACCCTTTTTTTTTTTGATTATTTAGTATTCATTTGATCAGAGCTAGTTAACTTTGTATAAGCAATTTTTAGGCTGCCCATAAAGTATTCTTTTGTTTTTTAAAAAAGTTCTTTATAGAAAAAGAGCTTGTATCATGAGATTCTATTTTTCACACCAGGGGACACTTTATTTGTGGCTGGTTGTGGGAGATTTTTTGAAGGGACGCCCCGTCAGATGTACACGGCTCTCGTAGAAATACTGGGCAAGCTCCCAGCAAACACAGTCAGTACCTTTTCTCTTGCTCTTTGCAGAACCTGGAAAAATATCAGGTTTTCTAAACATTGATCATTTTGTCAGTATTTTTTCTTGTCTTTTAAAACTTCATAATTGGAAAAAATGCAAACTTTTCAATTCATTTTTATCTAATTCTACTGTTGCCTGAAAATTTACCCTTTTCTGATTGAAGGGACTGAAGTTAAGTTTGTTGCAATTTTCTATTTGTCATTTAATCAGCTGGAGCAATTTATTATTGTTTTTTTAATACAAACTTTGTGCCTATTTGATTGTTTCTAAATCTACTGCATAGTGGATGTTTTTGATTGAGATAATGTAGAAAGTCTTTAATTGAGTTCAATTCCCTTAATTCTCTTTCAGAAAGTATATTGCGGCCATGAATACACAGTGGCAAATTTGAAATTTGCAACTCATGTTGAACCCAACAACTCCTCCATCACAGCTCGCATGCAATTGGCACAGGTATGTTCATCTCAATCTTTCTACGGTTTTTGTTGTTGTTGTCATTAATCCCTTTTTGCTGTGAGCTGTGAGCTTTTAACAGCCCAATGCCATTCTCATGAAGCAGCAGGTCTATGGTTGTAAACGTGCATCTGATTTTAAGAAGCTGAGTAGGTCAAGAGCTAGAATTATGTTTTCTACACTACATTAGCCCATTGAATCATTGAATACAAGGGATGATGTAGCATCATGTTAGAAATATCAGTTTACAACTGACAGTCATTGTGCATAAAAATTAGAGCTTGAAAGTATTAAGATTTGCATTAGACGCATGCACTGGATAACAGTTTCCTTTTTTTTTTCAACTTCTGACTAGTCCATCACTGCTATTTCTCTATTCAACATTTAAGAATGCTTGAACTTTAAAGAACATTTTCTTTTCAGTAGTTAATATAATGGATGTAATCTAAAATGACTATTTTCAGTGCAAGAGTGATCTAAACCTGAAGAAAACTACTGTAATTATTTGTGACTGACAACTCAGATGTATGGAAGTATGACATAAAAAAAAATGAGTGTTTTTACTTTTTTCTAAGTCTTGAATCAACTTTTTATTTCTTTTCTAGAATCAACGCAAGGACAAACAGCCCACAATTCCATCATCTATTGGGGATGAGAAGCTTTTCAACCCTTTCATGAGAGTGAAGTAAGGATTGAACATTTGGTTCAACAATAATCTTCCTCTAATGCTTTTATCTTTCAATGCTAGCCACTTGCTTGTCTCAATCTCTTGGCTCAGAGAATTCCTAACTTTTGTTTGATATCGGATTGGGTTTGTACTTATTGACCCATTCAAGTGTTTAACATTATGTCAGGTCTCTACACTGCCCATTGGGCGGTAAAAAAGGAACTTGATGGCAAAACAAAACAAGTAAATTAAATGGATCAGCAGATACTCAAAACCTTTTGAATCAAGGAAGAATTGAAAATAATTGATAGAATGCGTTGAAAATAAACCAAAGAAAATAGCAAGTTAGTTTAACATGCAAGAAATGCTGCATTGGCTTCAATTTTGTGGTGAATATTATCTATTTTGTTGATAGGAAAGATCTTTGCACAGGATAATCTTTTGAACAGAAGAAAAACGGAAGAGTGGGAGGAAAAGAGAACAAAATTAAAAAAAAGAAAAGAAAAAAGAACAAAAAAAAAAAAGGACAGAAAAGTTCAAAACCCACTGGAAACCAGCTCTAACAATTCACAAATGCAATTAAGATTTTAAGAGAATATAACCAAAGTTATTATTATTCTTCTACATGGGTGTTTATAAAAAGCAGTACATGACAATAATTCTGTCAGATAATGATTGATTTCATGTTATCTTTGAAATCCATTTTTTTTCCATAGGTTAGTCCTGCTTGAATCAATATTGATAATCAAAGGGACACGTTTTGGCTGTTCATTGTCAGATTTTGTTTTTGTTGTTCTTAAATGTCTTTGGTTTAAAATTGTCTGAGATTTTTCTATATTTCCAAAGATATTTTGCTCTGTGTTCTTTCCTAGGTTTTCTTTTTATGCGAAAAATTGCATTGGCAATTCAAGGCATCACCTATGTGCATATGTGATTCGTAAATAACTATTTGCTTTGATTTTTCTAGGAAATAGTGGTTTTACTAATTCAATCCCAAAATAAAGCTATTTGGCAACATGATTTTTATACTAGTTTCTCTGCATCATATAACTTAATTTTTGAAGTGAAGAAGTAAAAGAGTAACTCAGAATTGTTTGTCTTTTTCTGGAATGGTGTGGTTGTTCTCACTAGTTAGAATGATTGAAGGATTGATCCGTTCAGGAGATATCTGAATTTCTTCATTCTGCCCAGGCTTACAATTCTGATAAAATAGAAAGATGACCAGATTAACGGTATTTATTAAAGAATCCTGCAACTACAAGTGGTCTAGAAATCCAGACTGAGTCTGAATAATTGGCTTTAGTTATTTGGACAATAGCTCCAGTGAAAGCAGCTTTTATGAAATGCTATACACACAGCTCAGAGTCACAACCCGGGAGAAAACCTTAATTGGGATGTGTTTGCCTTTCTCTTCAAATCATTTAGTCATTTGACACAAGAATATCAGTAGAAGAGGAGTTAATCAAATCCTTGGTTAAATGAGTCAATATCTTTCCATGCTCCATTTCAAATGAGTTTCAAACTTCTTGATTTTCATCCCAGGGAGCCGTCTGTACAAAAACACACAGGATTGACTGACCCCCTGGAGGTCATGGGAGCTCTCCGTGAAGAGAAGGACAAGTTCAAGGCCTCGTAATGGGATTTTTGTTTTGGTTAAGTTTTTTTCCTCTGTCTTTGACTATGACTGTGCAAATTCCTTATATAAGCCTCTATTGATATCGAAAAAGGGTGATGATATAGTAAGTGATAAGTTGTGATGTGTATGGATGAAAATGCAGTTCTGCACAGTAGTCTTCTTTCAACAGATAAATAAAAAAGATGTGAATATAGCTTTGAATAAAAGCAGTTCTTTTTTTGTCAGGGTAGATTAATATGCATTTTTTTTATCTCTTTCCCTTTCAGGCCTTGATTGAAATTGTTTTAATTACAATAATTGTTCCTTCTCATCTCAGGGTAAAATGAATGGGTCCACATTGCATGTGATCTCTCTCCCTCTGGACTTTCCATTTAAGATTATCCTTTGATTTATTCATCCTGCCTCATAGTCACAGTTGCCTGTTTATTCTACTCAGAATTTTTTTACAAAATGAACAGACCAAAGTTGTTAAGTTCATTGCTTCTTCAATGCATTTGCTCATTTTACTTATCAGTTGCAAATAAAAGCACTTGTCTATACAAAACAAAGAGCTGTTTATGTCATTGCTTCTATTTTTAGACTTTTAATCAGATGTTATTGTTGTGGTAAGATTTCTTGTCATTCAAAATTCAATTCACAAAATGAAAAGATATGCAGGTTTCCATGGGTTATCATGAATGGTAAGCCAAAAAGCTTTGAAACCAACTGTATTCCTGAGATTTTGGTAAAAAAAACCCTGCAAGTATTGAAACTTATCACCCTGTTTCAACACTTGCTAGGTCATATCACCAGTGTATCACTCTAGACATGTTTGCCTGTGGCGACACAGAGATAAACAGACTACTCAACATGAATATATCAGTCAGTCACATTCTACTGACACCGTGCCTACCAGTCTTTGTACTGTTCCATTTAATTTCATTTAATTATCCAGGACCCTTTAACCATCACAGTGTAGGGCAGACACTTCATAAGACGGACTTTCTCTGGATCATGTCGTTACGTCAAGGAGGTGATCAATCCACTGTCACATTTGGTTGTAGTGGCAGGATTTGATTTGATTTTGTTGGGACACTGGCCTTGGGCAATGTGTATGAAGGACCTCCAAGTTTATTCATTATCTGTCTCCGATAGGACTAGGCTCTTGGTCCCACCTAGGGATCAGGGGTGACATATTTGGGTTTTTCTAGGGTTTCTACTGATAAAAATTGCATTGTGATTTTTGTCCTCAGATAAACTTGAACCCGCTATGTTTCGTTTAAATGCCAGAAACATGACCACTAAGCCACTTAGTCTTACTGTTCCTATAATAAAGAATGCTCACCTCCAGGCAGGAAGGCTGCTGATGAAATACTGATTTTTACATCTTGGGTAGAGTGCAGCCAGGAATTGAACCCATGAACTGCCAGTTATGAGGCCAAAGACACTAAACCACTTAAGCCAATGGCGCCAGTTGATATTGTCTGTTTAGTGCCCTGTGTCCAAGGTTGTTTCAACATCCAAAAGAGAGTCAGATGATGAGCTTGAACAAGATAGATGACAAAATTAGGCCCTCTGAAAACCATCTACTAGAGGGAGGGTTCACAAAAGAAAGGCAAACAAATCCATGAAAAAGACACAAAACAATAAAAGTATTGCAAAGTATTCTTTATTCTTTTGACCACAATGAAAAAATATCTGTTATTTAATTGAAGAATCAATAGCATGAGGATGAAGCCTTTCACCTTTGCTGTCAATTTACAAGAGAACTGAGAAGAGAGTTTGGCATGGGGTCTTTTCACCAGAGGCAAAGAGAGTAGATATACAAAGAGGGTTAGGCTTCCTTATATGGCGTGCACAGATACAGCGAGTGCCACCAAGCGGCAAGCGCGGCAGAATGTAAACATTAAACATAAAACATAGCATCGACATCAAAGCAAAGTAGACAAATAACTTCGAGTTGGTGTTCGGCGATTAATTGCTCGAGTTGCCGAAGGGATAACCCTAGCCTGTAATCTTTTTTTCGTTTTCCTAAAGACCCTGAAATGTAAATAAACAATGGATACTTATTTCATAAGAAAATATGTGGACAACTGTAGACTGAAGCACCGACTCACTCACTCTCATCAAGAAGAATGACTGACTTATATGTATAACTATGCATGAAAGGCTAACACTACTAACACATCTAATATCTAGCTTTCACCCTGACAAAGAACTTGTTTCTTTTAGAGCATTAATTGTTATCAACGTAATAGAATATGTGGGTATTTGTAGACTGAAACATCGACTCACTCTCAACAAGAATGACTATGGCTGACTAATGAATGTTTAACTTAAACTAACTGCATGAGAGGCTAACACAGCTAACACATCTAGCTTTCAGCCTAGCAAAAACATGTTTCTTTTAGAAAATTAATCATAAATAGATAGTTTGTATATTTTTTGTAATTTTTTTGTTGTTGTATCTTGCTTTCGTGTATTTGATGAAAACAAATAGTCACAGAGGTTTGAACTTGCACATTCATCAAGATCTTATTAAAGATAACAAATTCTGGTCTGGTACCTAATTCAGTTTTTCAGTCGGTTATCTAGCCTTGCATAGAATAACCTTTTTTCACATAGTAAACCCTTAGGCAAGGTTATTTATCTGCATTGGTCTGTCTTGAATGCAACAAAACTTAAATTTGGGTTGTAAAAACCAGACGAGAAGACTTTGCTGGGAAAAGACGTTATTTCTTTGACAAAAGAATTTTGATAATAAAGTCATAAATTGAAAAATAATATTGATCAATGGACTAGATTTAAACAGGATTTGCTGTAAAATTAGCAAAACCAAAAAAGACAGCAGTAACAACAATGATAAAACGAACGCTCACATGTAAAATCATTTATAAACCAAACAACAATATATTAGCATAGCAACGAATCTTTCCTCGCTCGATAGGGGCGGAGCCTATTCTGAAATCGTACACGCGAATTTACTAGGCTCAATTAGCGAGCCTGATCCTCTTCGTATTTCTACACTCTTTGATTATACTAACTGCGCCAATGGCATTAATGGCGTGTTTCTTTCATACGAACAAGAACATATTTTTGGGATGCAGACTCAATGTTTTCTTTCTAAAAGATAGAGTGCATGCTCTTTATTGCAGTTGTAATAATTTGTAACCCTTTTTTCTACTGAATCCCCCATTGCAACATCAGAGAGAGTCGTTGTTCTAAACAACACCATAAATATTCCCCTTGTGTTGTCTGCTTAGCAATAAGAGAGTTTTTGAGGGCGAGCAGACGAGCAGTGTGACATTCGAGCACTTGATTTAATTGTTGTATCATCAGATAGTATAGCTGTTAATAGTACCGATATGGAAATGGAACAGACGATAGATGAAGTTAGATCAAGTGAGGCGGCAAAAATATAGAGGGCAAACATGATTATTGATAGAAACAAGTCAGTACCAATAATAGCTTGAGGAAAGAAATATTTTAGGGAACTCTACCGTGTCAACATTTGAAAGTGTGATGAAAATCAATGTAACAGAGGTGAACAGCGTCGAAGAGAAGATGTTGGGGGGTTGAGAGAGAGGGAGATACAGGCAACAGGCAGACAGATCGACAAACAATTAGAAGGGGGGGGGGTAGAAAGCAAGATGGATGATGCCATAGAGAATTGCATACCGAACGAAAAAAGAGTGCGTAGAATCAAATACAGGTCAAGTCAAGTGTAATTCGATCTTTGCCTCCCTCGTCACCCTTACTTTTCCCGTACACTTATACTAGTTCAGCCATCCACTATCCACATTAGTCTAAGAGTCACATTCTGAATGAAGATTCGATATTCATTTTTAAAGATTGAGACCAAAGCATTACATAAACCGTTAGGGGAAAATATCGATCGATATGTCTTGCCAAGAGTGAAAGATTCAATCCAAAATCTGATACGATATTATTTGCCCAGCCGCTAAACCGGGGCAAATGTAATAAATGCAATGGCTTTAATAAGCGATTCGACCAGCTAACAAGGGTTGACAGGCTGTCTCAAGGGGCCGGTGTTTGCTTTCAGTGGCCCCGGATATATCCGTGTTTGTGATTAATGTATTGCATCAACCATTGATCGTGTGGAATTTATTTTTTACAGGAAAGACCATCACTGTCTGCGTTTATGAAACAACCCGAAGCAGATAAGGAGTGCTTGGAGTCCGCTCTTGAAATGTGGATGACTTGGCTGTGGTAGCATTCAATGGTACGCATTCAATGCCGTTGACTGGGACTGAAGTATAGCAATTATGTAAGAGCTCTGAAACCTCCAGACCTATTACACACGTCTGATGTTTGTAGTTAGAAGAAAACAAGCAAGTTTATAGATTTCTGGGGTATTATCCAATTTCCTATTCATAGATAACCTCCCAACCATGCATCGGCTAAGGATAGTTACATGCTCTTTTTACGGACCACAACATCTAGCTCTTTATGGGGACAATATATTCATTAGCGCATGGATAGTAATGCAGTAATGCTGCTCTTTGCACGACATTATCATTAAAGGGCAGTCGGCATTGTTTTGTAAAAGAGGGCTGCTGAAGATATCCGATAGTTTTTAGATTTAAAGCAGTATAGAGTCTAGAAGGTAAAGCAATTGCATTGTTCTGAGCTTTTTAGGTTGATGAATACTAAAATCGCAAAGCCTGGGTGAGTAGCAGAACCTGATTTCTTGGGGGTGTGCGACAGAAAAAAGAAACGAATGAAATTTTGTTGCGGCTATACAGGGGTCAACATTGCGGGGTATCTGCCGAACTTTTGTACCAACGTTTTGCATGTTTACCTAAAAGGTTGTAGTAGTTCTTTTTTTTTGGATCAAATAATATAAACAAAATATAGCACAGAGGATTCATAGGGGGAGACCATCCTTAAAGATACTGGCTGATAACCCCGCGAACTCGCGGATGAGAAAGCACAGGTTTTTTGGGGGTTTTCTTATCATGTTTGCGCACAGATTAAGACGGAGTCTTGAAAAACATCTACTGAACGCCTTACTTCGGAAAGGAAGTAGTTCGCATTAGCCATTTCGACGTCAGTAGAAATATATTCATGCATTTTAGCTTTTAATTTAAATAATCGACCTTTCTTCATAAAAATAATGTTGCCACTCAAATCTTCATGAACAAATACACCATTATGCCAATTTTCATTGTTAAATGCTCGGTTTTGTGGCTTCATTTTTTTTTTGCCACCGTCAATTAATAATAGATATGGCAGGCAAAGTACCCGAATATATTTATTTCGGTTACCTCATAAGCCATTTCCTGTTTGCGTTAACATCATTAGCGATCCTGGAGCATTTAGCTCAACTACCAACTAACAAACATTAAAACTCAAAACACGACATGATTGATGTGTCGGTCGGATCAGAACCCAAAACGCCCCTAATCGTGCAAGCTTAACCAGGCTGTTGCCCCCAACGCGTTATCTTCCGGCACCAGAGCCTTGAAACGAACCCATATCTCTACATCTCTTCATTCATTCATCCCTGTTTGGCTATACCCCTTAACATTTCTATTTTTTGTCCGTCTATTCTCCCTCTTGACATGTAATTTTCTGATGGACTCACCCGCTTGGGGTCTGCTTTGGATGGGCAAGAGAGCGACTAGATCTGAGCGTTGTTTTTTCAGGAGACTATTTACTTGTGTTTATTTCTAAATTTCATCAGTTGTTTGTGTAGAGAGAAGAGTTCACCCGCACGTCACGTGGGCGTCGGGAGATAACTGAACACTGACATTCGGATCTTTGTGGTCCGTGTGTGTGTGTGTGTGTGTGTGTGTATGTGAGTGTGTGTGTTTGCTTGTTTGTGTTTGTTTGTGTAAAGGATATATTATTTTGAGCACTGTTTTGTCCGTTCTTTTCCATTGACTGAGAGGAAGCTGGAACAAACGGCATTGCTCCAGCGTTGGTTCGTGCAATGCAATAAACAGGTTTTAGAACAGACGTTGTTTGTATCTATATCCATTTGAACTTCAAGATTTTTATATCTAAAGTTTATTTGATTCTATATTTAGATGTGAATTGATTCGTGCATAGTAATAAACAGGATTTGGCACAGGCATTGTATTTTCATCAATCTATACTTTCAGGATGTCGTTATATAAGGTTTTGTTTCCTTCTTATATAGATTGGAATTGAATTATTACCTTTTTGAAATACACCAGCCGTTGACATGAATATTAAAGTGACGCGAATGTTAACTTGAATATAGCACGGACCATCATGTTCTAGCAGGTACTATAATTATTGTACATGTCCTATTGTATGTACAAAAAAAATTTAAAAAAACAGAACCTAACTAATAAGGGACCTTGTCCCTATTTTTTTCCGAAATATACTGTCTACAGATGGCAGATGGCTGATGCCGTTAATTCAAGTATTCAGCGTTCACCTTGAACACGGTATGTCTTAGGTTCGAAACTTGGCCGCCTCATAACTGAGGCGTATGACTTGGCAATCTAAAAGTCATGGTGCTGTGTGGTATTTGACATGATGGGAAAAGTTGTAACACCGGTTGACCCGGTATCACGGGTAGAAATATTCGATTGAGTCATCTTTTAATCTCTGTTCTAAGGCGCAGACATGGCCTAAATTGTGCCGATAGCGCCGTAAAACTCTCAAAAAACAAACAAAGAAACATATCTCTGTTTTGCTGCAAGCTAACTTATTCAGATTGCTCCACCTGCAATATTAAGGTATATAAAATGTTGCAGCTCGCGTTAACGTTAAAAAAAATGCATGATGGAAATTATTCTGACGGTGTTAAGTAGAAATTTATCATAGTGACTTCATAACTTTATTTAACCCCCTCCCTCTTCCCCGTTATAAGTTTGACATAAAATGAACTTAAAGCAATGAGACATCCAAGACACCATCCTCCATCGATCTTCACCATTTGGCATAGAATAACCTATTATTCTAAACTACTCAATCAAGACTAACAATAATGTTATAAAGGAGCGATAGCATATCACTTTTTCCTCCAACCCCGAGTTACAAAACAAGTTAAAATTTGGCAAGAGGTCTACATTTTAGTGCAATATGTTTTACGTTCAGACACACATAAACAAAAAAAAAATGGAAATCAATACTATCCGCCCTCCAGAACGAAGAGAACTCATGAATTTTAACCCTATGAATACGGAAGAACAAATTGTAACTAGACCACCCGTGGTATTCTAATTTCCCTTGACTTCACAAAGTCCAAGAAAATTATCAAACGATTGATGCTAGCTGGTACCAGATGGTCAGTTTTCTGGGGGGGTTCCTTGCGTAACCCGACTACCGAGCCATTTTAACATCATTCCCCAAGGAAGTAAGATAATTCTTAAAAGATTATCATTTAGACCAGGCCAACAGTGGTAAGACCAACGAACTCCAATGAGAAATAAACTAGACTTACTCGCTCGTTTTCCAGACTTTAAAATTGGCTTCCCATTTCAATCCGTTCGTCTTTCGATCATTTTAGAGTGTATCTTTTTTCCTTCTCCATCCCATTCGTCCCTTGTATTTATCGTATCGATCAACTGAGCTCTCTCCTCCCAAAACGTGTCTAGTACATCTGTCCAACTCCCAAATTTTTCTTCCCTCCTCCATGCCTCTCTCTCTCTCTCTCTCTCTCTCTCTCTCTCCT
>JAUEKY010028884.1:4831-18038 GCA_031833965.1 Scyllaea pelagica
TCGCTTACACCCCCCCCCCCCAAACGCCCCCTTTTCCCGCTTGATAATGACTTATACTATGACAAAAAAAAAAAGTACTGACTTTCTGACTCTTTCTTAACCAAAACATCTTTAAACCCAAACGACAACCAAGGTCCCTTTAATTTTGGTCAAAATGTAAATCATTGCAATTGAAACTTTATGTTTTAGCATAAAAGCGCAATGAGTTTGCAGTAATTCTCTTCAGCTTTTCATTTTCACTTCTAAAAAATGTATATAAGAAAGGGAGGGAGCCCTCTTGCTTTCAACAATTAGCAATACACTTATTCATCAAGAAGGAATTTAATCACCCCTATTCTTCTGGCATGTGGCTGTGTTGTCATGCATTAAAATTACAGACCTTGCTACCATAGGTCAGAGATTTTTGAGGTCTTGACAGCAAAACAGCTGGTGGACCCACTTGATATATCAGCATGGAATTTTCAACATGAGATTACAAATAAATTTCCACCATATATGTTGGTAAAATTGTTCCATCTAGTCTGATTTTGGCTGGTCGGGGAGAGGAGGGGGGGGGTGGGGGGGGGGTATAAGGAATTAAAACACCCTGCTTATACCAGCTGCAACCAAATATGTGTATGTCACAAGATAAACTAACTGTTCTTACGTCCTGATTAAATGGTGTTACATGCTAACAATCTGCAAAAGCAAACCTTCAACTTTTCCCAGCAATTCATTTTCGGATGGTATGATTTAAAACGCGGGATTCAGTAATCACAATCGTAGGTCAGGTTGTTTAAAAAGTTGAACCAGAAATTTGACCAGGCAGACAAGGTGACTAAGCTGTAACTGTAGTACCCTAATATCTCACCTTGTTGTCTCCCCCTGACACTGCCAGAATGTTGCCGGTGGCGGACCAGCTGACGTGCCAGACGACGTCATCAAACTTGTGCAGCAGCTTGGGTATCCAGGTGGTGCTCGCCCCGTCGTTGGTCCAGATGATGACACGGCAATCCTGAACACACGAACACAAACATAAGAGACTGCAGGTTCATAGAGATTCTACACTGAACACAACATTCATAATATAAAAAAAATTGTCCACAGTTTGAAAAGACCAGGATGGAAATATTGCAAGTTAAAGAAAAATAGAACTGAAAAAAAAAAAAAATCAGTCACAGCTGATTTATTAAGGTCTGCATAAGATCATTATCAAAGGTTTCCAACTTTTCCATCTACCCCTGTATTTGGATAAACAAAACATTTACTTCAAATCTATCAAAGGTTTCCAACTTTTCCATCTACCCCTGTATTTGGATAAACAAAACATTTACTTCAAATCTATGCAGGACTTGGCTGTTTTCCCTTCTATCTCTGAATTGAAATCAATAGATAATTTTCAAGGGATGAGATGCACAGTGTGCACGAGTGAAAGTTCACAACTGACATAATGGAAACCTGCAATGGCTTGCCGAATATCCTACCTACAGAACTTTCCTTGGTTCAATAATAGTACTAATTAGCACTTGTTTAGCGCATTTCCTTGACAGAGTTAACCTCAATGCCCTTTACAGCTGGCACAAAAAAAAAAAAAATTTAATACACTAGCCACTAGTCAGAGGCTGCTTGAATGTCCCTTGTCCCTTTCACACCACAGAAGTCAGATACAGGTACATGCTCAACTTGAATTATGCTTTCCATTTCATGTGCACAAAGATGATTTCTAACTCGTAGAACACAATTCAGCAAACCTGATAACATGCATGATATCAATTTCTTACAGTGCAAACATAAACATTGCAATCAACTCATTGGAACATACAGAGAAACATGTATAAACCAAAAACAGCTAAACCGAAAAATCCCCTAAACAGAAAACAATAAAGATAATAAATTCTTTGGCTGCTCATTAACTCTATATTCGGAAACTATGTATTTCTAGACCAAAATGTGTTTAAACCGAAATAAAAACTCGGGTCCCTTCAATTTTGGTTTAAGCGTGTTTCCCTGTATACACTTCTAGCCCTGATCAGCAGATCCTCTTGCAAGACTTTTATTTTCAAATTTTCTGCAGAGTTGCACTCTATCCTCTGCCAATCTATCTGTCTCTCTTATTGTTATACCAAGCAAGTTCTCCGTGTACTCTATATCTATAAAATCTATAACACACTGAAAAGTTTTTTACTTGCCCTGTTGCTAGTGCGAGCAAATATAGTCAGTAGGAGTGGAATCGCTTAGTAAACTATTACTAGATACCAAAATCCTGACACCACAACCTTCTGCCATTACATACAAGTTCACACCTAGCCCATAGCTCCCCACATCAGAAACACAACACAACTGCAAGATAATATGAAACACTTAGGGAAATCAATTATATCCTCTTGTCACTTCCGATACGACTGTGTGGGATGGTAGCATCACAATTGTACTTAGTGGTATGGAGTAGTGTAGTGCTAGAAAAAAGACAAAAGCCTCTTTAAATAAGAAAAAGTAGGACAGACTGAGAGAGGTGTTGGTTGGATTCGACCCTTTCACTGCTTCAACAACACTATCCTTACTGTCAACATAGGCTAGCATAACAAGACTATCCATCACCACAGATAGCTAAGTTGGTAAATGTACCGGTACCACTGTCAAGTAGGCAAAGACTTTCTCTCTCCTATCTTTTTTTTCCTCTAATAAAACAGGCTATGGATTCTTTTTACTCATATTCCCCTAAATCTTCTGGTGCAAATGAGTGCCTGACCCATTGACAGCATTATTACTGTTGAAAAAAAAAATTATCAGCACCAAGCCTGACCTGCGAGCAGGATGCAATCATAGACTTGGAGAGGCCGATAGAGGGCGCCCACGCCACATCTCGCACCCAGTCACTATGGCCGCTACCTGGTCCACTTTCATGAGTCTCATGCAATTTCTGTTCTTCCACCCACTGGCCGTTCTCCTCTCTGAAAAAAAAACAAAAACCACAAACATTATCATTAGTTAGAAAACTGAAAAAAAAAATTTTTAAAAAAATATTCAAGTTCATTTCACTCAATTAATGGTTCTTTGGTTTCTATTCGGCACAGGTGCTCATCATTCATATAAAAATCAAGTTTCAGATACATTGATCATCAGTGTTTTGTCTTAAAAAGGAAATCTTTCTAAAGGGGCTACAGAAAATGTAAAGACCCAAAGCCGATGAACGAGAATATAAATAGTGATTCTTTCCTTTGCTCATGAGATTAAGATATTTGGGGTACCACATCAATCAATGACCTAGAAAAATTGTGAACGTGCGGGAGAGAGATGAATAATAAAATGATGAATGAAGCCAGTAAGTAATAAAAGTAGATATCAACCTTTAGAAATGAATTTCCTAGTACAGTTGAAAGTGAAACAAAAGTAAACAAAATCAGAAATTTCAAGTCATGAAGAAAAAAATCAAAACACAAAGTTTAAAAAAGTAAGAATGAGAAACATCAGTGGGGATAACTTAATCAGGTTTATAGAATCCTGGAAAACCATATCCCTATACAAAATTCTAATGTAAAATAAGTAAATGGATATCAATGAATTAGATATGTGTATGAGAGAAAAAACATGCGGACAGAGGTAATGTCTGATGGTGCGGAAAAACAAAGACAGGAAGCAAAATGAATGAGGTGTGGATAACAAGTAGTGAGTAGTGATAGGTTAAATAGAATAAAACTCGTTCAGCAATAAGCCCAACATTACAAAAACAATTGATAATTAAAGTTAATGGATAATAATACTCAAGAAGATTTACAAGCTAAATATAAGATTAAGAAGAATGGGAGCTGCAAACAATATATTCATAACTTATCACTGTTCTTTAGCCGGCATTGCTAAAAGTAAGCTTTATAGGAATCACAATTTCATATTAAATGGAGCAGCAAATAATCAAAACACCTTTTAGGCCAAAAGCCTTCAACAGCTTTCACAAATGGTTAAAAAACTTAAAGAAATCACACATTGAAAGAAAGAGGAGAAATAAAATCAGCACAGAAAAATTGGAGTGGAGAGAATTGATGTTCTATCAATTACAGGAAGATAATTGTGCTTGCTATCTGCTGCATACATCCTTTTCCGGTTTGGTTCTATCTGGGATTGCATCTCATCACATTGTGAATCACAATTCAAGAGAAAATAGAGAGGAACAGGTCTGCCTTTTCAAAATGAAAGGCAGTAGCTGTAGGATGGTTGCGGTTCCCAGTTTTTGCAGTAATCAAGGCAAATGCGTTTCTTTTCTTTTTGCTTCCAGCGGACAAAAATGACTGATATTACAGTATAGATGCACCTTATCGGGAACACTGGGATAAATGTAAAGCCTGCACCAACTGAGATAATGAATTCTCCAGTAGATTACAAAATATGTCAGTTACTGCCTTTCATTTTGAAATGGCACAGGTTTGCCTTGGACTCATACCCCCACAACAGTTTTGAATTGAATAAAAAACACGAGAAATGAAAAGGAGAGCCTGTGGGACAGTCTTCAGTGCTAAAGTCATATGCTCTTCAGTAATATTTCAAGACAAACCACCTCAACACCTAAAGAAGGCAATGATTTGCATTTTACGACAAGACAGTCCTGGCACTTCCAAAGTTTATGCATATTAAAACACAAAACAAAATTTCACAGCTCTTTTCCGCATTTATAATAGAAAACCAATAGGCATGAACTCTGTCATTTCAAAAGGCAATGACTGCAGGCCAGTTTGCTGCTTCCCATGGACATAAGTGACAGATATTACACTATTCGTACACCTTAACAAGAGCATTGGGATAGATAAACCCAACACCAAACTAAGAGAACAAGGTATCCAGAAGATAACATGATATGTCAGTTACTGCCTTTTTATTTCCAAACAGCAGCGTACCTCCATATCTTGACTAGGTTATCACATCCCCCCGAGACGAATCTCTTGACCCCCTGCTGCTTGGCTCCCTGCTCAAACAAGGCATTGGGCACCGTGGCTGGGGCCCAGCTGACGGCATTGCAGCCCACCTGTAGAGGAGAAAAAAATAACATAATCATATCAGGAAACAAATAACATGTTTCATAATTAAATCAAGATTTTTAAAACAATGAGAGCAACACTTTGAAGATTACACCACAGAACAATCATTCTGGGCTAGATTTTGTGCCAGATGAGTGGAGAACTTCCTCCAATATCTCCCCCCGTCCCTTTATACTGACATCAGGCCAGCCCGACTTAGCACCGCTCCAATAATACAGAACGTCAGACGAGATAGCTGCCAGATTTCACAATTCGTATATGACACAGCCCATGGCCTCACGGTTAACCAGTTTAGCAAAATGTTTCAGTCATCAGGAAATCCATTCTAAAGACACAAAAAAAGTTGCTTTTTCAAACATGAAAAAAAAAATGGCTAAAAACAAACTCACATATACATATACAAAAAGGAAAGAGTAAAATTTTGACGAAATAAAAAAATGACTCAAAACAAACTCATATATACATATAGAAAAAAAGAATAGAGTAGAATTTTAAGCAAATCGAAATATCCCTTGAAAGGTCACAAATGGCTCTCCCTCAAGCAAGCTTCTCTGCTTGAAATTCCCAACAGAATGGGGGCTTCATGCCTTTGATAAAAAAAAAGGCAATCTCAATCTTAATGGGAATTTGTCAGTGTCAAACAGCGCTTCAGCCTATTAATTTATCACTACAACCTAAAATTGGAAAGATAATTATACCCAAAAGCAAGGAATGATTTAACACAAATGCAATGAAGCCAAAGCTGGTCTGCAGATGCAAGATAAACATGTGATTTTAAATCCCCCAAGTTTCAGCTTTGCCAAACGGGTTAGAGCAAAGTGAATTTACACGAGAAGACTCAATTCTAGATGTTCACTATGGCGTCAAAGCTGGGCTGCAGATGCAACAAAAACATGTGATTTTTATTCTCCCAAGTTTCAGCTTTGACAAACGGGTAAGAGCAAAGTGAATTTAAACCAGAAGACTCAATTCTATTTGTTAGAAAATAAAAATATTCACTATCACTATGGCAAGATCGATAATAATATAAAAAAATAAAGTCCGAATTTTTATGATGGATATGAGATGACCAGAGATTTATTGGTTAACTAAAAAGATCCAGCAATGATAATTTGATTTTAACAAGGAAAAAAAGAAGGTTCCTTAGAGCTATCTTCACCAAGAATGCGACTCAATTGCGAATGCACGCTACCTACACTGTGTGCTTCGCTGATGGTCTGTGTGTCCCAGGTCCCATCCCCAGTGCTGGATATGATAGAGATGCACCCATCTGAGCTGGCACAGGCCAGCATCAAGCCGAACTCATGCGGGGCAAAGCTGACAGAGTTGACTGGAGAATGCAAAATGGAACATCACGTCACAGAAAACCAAAACTTGTCTTCAATTTTGTGTAAAGCCATCAAATTGCTTTAAAGACTTAACATTTCTAGGTCATTATGCTTAATCAAGTAAAATACAAAATATGTGAAAATGAAATGGAATAAAGATCAGAAATCAAAGAAGAATTAAATTATACGGACAAAAAAAACAAACAAAAAACCCAAAAAAACAATGAAATAAAAAACAACAAAACATTATGTGCGAGATCTATCTTATACTGATATATCTCAGTAAATAAAATTGATGATATTTCTATTGCTTTTGGCAGTTTATAATATGCTCCAAACACTCCAGTTGTCCAATTGACACCTGACAGAAAAACACAACACTAAAAAATCTTTAAGTGATACACCGTCTATTGGGCATGAATAAGGAAAGACCACTCTGTTTATAACCACAGGGAAAAATTGTGTCAAGTAAGAGTCTTATGCAAAGACTCAAGGCTGGACACTTTTATCATCAAGCCTTAGCTTATGAATGAGATAGTTGCTGTCACATAATGGCTAACTAGCAAATTAGCGGAAAAAAACAAAACAACAAAAAACCAAAAAAACACGAAAATGATTTTAAAGCTGCATGTGAAACCATATGAGAGATTTCTTTCTCAACACAAACGAATCAAAGACTAAGGGCTCAACAGAATTACAGGACATTCTTGAGATCAATATCGAAACATAATGGAAATGCGGCAGTTGTGGTTGAGACACACAAATAAAATTACCTGAAGAACTGTGATGTGAATACTCATACAAATTCCCCCAAGTCCCATTGGTCTCCTTCCATATGATGACTTTCCTGTCGTAGCCACACGACGCCAGCATACTGCCAAACATGGGGTGGGCCCAGGCTACCTGCCACACGGGACCTTCATGGCTGAGAGCAGGATGGAGGACAAGTAGTTAGTCGCCCTTCTGGTAGCTTTGACTATCATTTAGATTATTTACCACTAGAGAAAAGCACAGCTATTTCTTTTATCTTTTTTTTTTTAGCAAATGAGCAATTGCCAAAACGTAAGGCACAAAAATTGATAGCTTTTGTCGGCATTTTATATTCAAGAAGTGTTAAATCTTGAAGTTGTAAAGGCTTGTTGTGGGTTGGCACTCTGTACACTTTCCCTCTATACTTATGAGTGCACATAAAAGTGACCTTTATATGTTGACAGTACTGGTGGGGTTTGATATGACCTTTAGAATTCCCTTTACATAACAAAATTCCGTGATCTGTTGTCATTGTTATGCACAGGGAACAATTATTGCAGTTTCCAAGCACAAAATTCATTCTAGAACTAGAATAACTATATGGATCTTAATTTGACTTGTTGGGAAATCATCTGCTTGTGGTTGTAGCTCTTTAAATTTCTTTATGAGAGTACAATGGCAAAAACAAAATTCCCCGTACATAACAATGACAACGACCGACGTTTTGGCAATTGCTCAAATGTGACATGAAAGTTAAAACCAAACAACCATGCATTATTGTGCAAAATCACGGGTATCATAAGATTAATTATTGATAGCTGGAGACAAATAGAATAAAAACACTTTAAAGGGTCTAAACCTACATTAACCAAAACCCGTCTGAAAATGAAAATGTAATCCCTTTAGTGAATGATTACAGGGAATCAGTGGTCATGGCTCTGGCACTGAAATGAAACGGCGTAGGTTCGAGTCCAACTGGAGACAAAAATTACATTGTGATTTTCATCACTAAAAACCAAAGAAAAACCCTGTATGCCACTCCTCTTATCCCTTGAGCATCAGTAGGTGTGATCAAGAGCCTAGTCCCATCGGAGACAGCAGACGATAAACTCAGACGTCCTATGTACACGTTGTGCACGTTAAAGAACCCTTGGTAGTTGGAAATTGAAAAGAGTAAGCTGCAAGGCCACTGTCTGGGCAAAACTGAAATCCTACCACGACCACCAAAAGCTCACAGTGGGCTGATCACCTGCTTGGCTTAGTGACATGATCCAGAGAAATTCTGTCTGCCCTACACTATCATGGCAAAAGGGTACTGGATAATGAAATGATGATGAGTAAATGCTTACCCTTGCAAGGTGGCAACAAGGGTTTCTTGGTTATTGCTGACGTCAAAAAGCTTTATCAGTCTGTCGGAGGAGCAGGTTGCTAGTGTCGTTCCATAATAGTCAAGTTGGGCATCATGCTATAAAAGACAAAAAGAAACAGAAATATAATTTTCAAAAATTTTTAATGGGTTGTGAAACATGATGTGATGGGTGCGAATGGCAGATCATTTGATTAGAATTTACAAAGACCTTGTAATCATGAACATCAGTATAAATTCTTTTTAACCAATTACACCCTGAAAAAGATCTACTAGTAAACCAGCCACTGCAGCAATTAGATTGCAAAGACAGGTTGACACTAAGTCATTATAATAGAAAAGGATGTGGTCAAATTTCCAAGTGAAACTATCAATTACCTGTCTTCCAATGTTAAATCATGCTAAAAATTGAACACCTTACAAAAGGACTCACTATCATATCCTCATGGGCTGTATCCACTGAGCTGAGGACGGACACCTGAAAACAAAAAAGAAAAAGCAGACAAAGGGATAAACATGTTTATTACAACATTTTTCATTAGAAATGAAATGGCGATGCCATTCTCCTGAGGGGGCAACGCTCTTAAGATTTTTCATTTCAACATTAGGGTTCAATGCCTGTTTCAACCCTGAAGAGACTAAAATCACCTGCAGAGCACTCTGGACCTGTGAACATGCTGCTACACAAAGATAAACAGAGCACTCAACACAACTATCTCACCTAGTCACATCACTGACACCGGACCAACCCGTCTTAGCGCTGTTCTCATAACGTTCCTCCTGCATGATGATAAATTCTTCCAATCAAATTTAGACCTTCAGCATTAGAATTGTGTATGCAGGCTCATGTGTTTAGTGTGGCCTGTATGGCTGTCCATGAGTTCACTGCTTGCTGACAAGATGTAAACAAATAATTCTAGAGCATGTGTAATGTAATGGAAATGTGACAAAAACCCATCTGACAATATTATCTAGGCCGATAAAGAGGCTGCCTAATTCAAGATAGCATTTAGTTGGTCAATCACGTTTAATTTAAGATACTTGGTCACAAGACTATTTCAAAGTAGAAAATGGAAAAATCCATTTGGACTGAGAATTCTCAGTGTCAGCAGCACACGCTTGAGGTAAAGTAACTAACTACAAACTACCTGAATCTTCTTGGGCTCTGCAGATCTAGGGTTACACATATGGATGAAATTATCCTAAAAGCTGACTAAACTCCCTTCCAGCTTTGCTAACGTTAACTATTTAAAATTGTCTGTTAAATGATCTCGACAAAGTCGCATTGAATGTCAGATCTTTTCCTTTCGAGAAGGCTTTCTCCTATGGCTCTGGCTATTAACAATCTAAGAGCCTTGGTTCTGTGTGCTAAACAAGTAATTCACAATTGCCCACTTTGTATGCATTTTATCTTTCTTAATGAAACATGCACAGTTGAATTGTTTTCTACATAAAACAACTAGTTGCATTGAGAAAAGAATCTTTAAAACATTCCCTAATGAATACTCACAAGATGATAAATAATTTACAACCCTAATATCACAGTTCATATTCATACTCTATGATAAAAATCCAAAAATTAGATACATGCCTTGCACATTTTCAACACGTGTTGGGATTCGAATAGAGTCTAAAATTAATTTCAAAGTGACTATTTTCCCAAAGGCTCAGAGAAATAGAGACAGACCATATTTTCCACCAAACGGTCTGTAAAATATCTGGAGGTGTAATGATTTTTTACCAATCACCAAAGGTTCAGAAAAATCCCCAATTCTAGAAATAGAAGTTCACAAGTCATAACAAATTTGAATGTGTTTTCCCTCCGCGCCCCCCCCCCCCTTAACTCTGAAGATTGCATACTTGTGTTGAACCTATTTATGAACAATGGTTTTACATTGTGAGTACATTAAAATGACAAGTATGACCGTAAAGATAATCCTTACGAGTTAACCCTCGTAGAGCGGTACTGCCAAAAGCGGAGGTAAATATGAGCGATCACGCAGTGCTACGGCTGTCATGGGTAAAAAGATGGGAGAATGGCTGAGCAAGTCATGGGTGTTTAGAAGTCTATCTCTGGAAAATGTGAGATTTTACTTTTTATTGTAAATAATTCTACAAACAAACTATATTTATATTTTCTTAAAAAATGATTGATTTAGCTATTTGGGGAAAATCTAATTTGATATCATTTTTAAGAAAAAATGTATTTTTTGTGATTCTTTTAACTTTTGATTTCATGACACAGCTCAAATTATGAAAAGTTCATTTTCATTTAAACTAGTCGACCTTTGGATACAAAAATGAATGAACGAATATACATGGCATACATTGTTTATATATATATATATGAAAGTGTCTAACAAAAGCAGATACAATATAAAAAGTTAAGGATGACCTGAAAACAGATGCATCTTTTTTTGTTTTGGCAGGTGTCACACCTAGTAAAAACATTAAACACATCCACTTTCCGTTGAATCTAGATCTCACAATACAAAACTACTGACTACCAACTACCATTTTACTATAGATAGATTGCCAATGTGGCCATGAATGGCACTAAAAATAGATCTATGGGTTACTGCAATCATCAAACAATAAAAAACTACTTACTACCATCTTATTATTTTTTTTTTACTATTTTTCCATGAATAAGGAACAGCGGAAAATTCCATTTAGTAGGTTGGAGGTCTCAATACAAAATTAAGTGCGTTTGCGGGTCTAGATCTCACAATAAAAAACTACTTACTACCATTATACTATATATAGATACTTTCCCAATGTGGCCATGAATGACGCTAAAAATAGATCTATGGGCTACTGCAATCGTCAAACAAAAAACGGGAATACCATTTTACTATTTTTCAAGAACAGTGGAAAATTCCATTTCGTTGGGTGGAGGTCACGGTAAAAAATTTAGTGCATTCGTGGATCCCTCTTGCAGAGTGACTGCCACCAGATTTAGTGCGGTTGAGCCGAAGCTATGGATTTCCGGTCACACTAAATTTAGTGCCACTGCGGCTCTAGGGTTAAAGTGATTTTATATCAGTATCCACTGCTTGGTCAAAATTTTCTGCTCTTCTTCATTGATTTTACACACACATACAGTCTCTCTCTCTCTCTCTCTGGTTCAGGAAAATAGGTTTGACTCTCATTTTCCGAAGCTTTTGGGAACAAGAGGTTGCCACAAAAATTTAACAGTATGTAGAGATGTGAACTTTTTAAAAGTCCCCATAAGCCTGCTTTGTTTTGCTTTTCAAGAGACTGACTGCAATGTATTAGACATCTTAGCCTGTTCTCATGGGTGAACTTGTGGACTAAAATCTTTAAAGAGCAAGGAAAGCAAAAAGTTAAGTTTCAGTTTTAGATGAAAAACTAGACTATTTGTATATAGAAAGACACCATGGAGAGTAGCAAAACAAGGCAAATGACTCTGTGTATATGTAATTTCGACATTCAAAAATTAGATAGGTGAAACAACAAAAATCTGTGAACAGAAAATTAACTTTTTGAGATTTTACCAGGTTATCGATATTAGGTTTGGTTGCCACCGGTGAAAAGATGGCTAAGCAAATAAAAACAACATTCGACAGAACCAAACAGAGAATAGCCCTTACCATTTTGTGTGTTTTCAATATGAGGTCGGTTTACTGAGCTCTGAGAAAGACAATATTCCCAATGTGGCAGCTAGTTTTGTGAAACCCTCCAACAAGAGAGATAATATTCAGGAAATGTTTCGTGTCCAAAACCAAAGTCACTGTTTTGAACGTGGCAATAACAAAACCAATGTAGCTCTTCGCAAATAAAAACTACAACTGTATTGCAGGTTCAGAAATGTGACTACCAACAAATAATTGGTTGACCACTTCTATCAAACATAGTCATACTGTCAGCTAGTCTGTGCCAACAAAAACAAAACCAATAGAAAATAAATCACCCTAAAAAGAGAATAAAGAATAGAAAAATCAACAAAAAAATCCACATGCTCACAAGGATATAAGACATTGTTTGTAATCAGAGTATGCCACATTTTGAAACAATGAACGGAAATGCTGCAAAGTGACTTTTTTCCTGATATTCTATTCACCAATGCATTTTCCAATTCACATTGATCGCCTACCGCAAACTTATAAAAAAACCCTTCTTCCCTTTTCAAAAATTCAATATTCATACCAACTTGAGTTTCTTTTCGAAGGAATACTGTGCTAACACTTTGTTTTGAGACGCTTTTCGCTAAGGCCGTGATAAAGACTTCTTAATTATCTCAAGCTCAGCAAGTAACCATGCTGTAATCAGCAGAAAAAAGAAGAGCTCACTCGAATATCACGCTTAATCAAATTTTGTATTTCGACACAGGGACAGCCAATCCTAGTGCTGTTACCATTGAGTAGGCATCGTACAAGACAGCTGCTGCTGCTAATTCTAAGGTACAAGGGATCGAACTTGCGAGCTATCGACTCTGCAACAAAGACTCTACCAATCAAACCAATGGGACTGGGGACATTTCTTAAGGTTTTTTTTTTCTTTGCATTTCTAACACTGAGAGGCAACCTCTGACAACCGAACACAGGCAGTGCAATCAACCAGGTTCAAATTAACACACACAATCCAAGAGTACTGTGAGAGTTGTTGAGGGGAGGGGAGGGGGGAGAAAGAGAGCGAAACCTAAAGAGAGAAAGAGAGAGAGAAAGAGAGAGAGAGAGAGAGAGAGAGAGAGAGAGAGAGAGAGAGAGAGAGAGTGAGAGAGAGAGAGAGAGAGA
>JAUEKY010028996.1:0-11663 GCA_031833965.1 Scyllaea pelagica
GGAGGAAGGAAAAACAAAATGAATAATTAATTGGGGTAAATTCAAAATTTCAAAAATTCTGAAATCAGAATTTTTCTAAAAGATTTACATCCCTGAGTATAAAAATTACATTTTCATATCTGACAACCTGACAGAAAAAAGAAAACAAATGGTTGAAGACTAAGACTGTGAAGGTAATGAAAAGAAAACAATTCAATAATTTGCTTCATCCAAATATCTATAGACTTATGTATATATTTTCCAAGACTTGCTCCACTCACTGGACATCTCTTCCTCCTCATCAGATGATGTGTCAGGGACTCCACATTCTTCCCGTACTTCTTTCAATATTCTGAAATGCAAAATCAATTCAAGGATTTATAAATATAATTGTAAAATAGGGAAGGGAACAAAAATACAATAAAAAAGTTCCCATGTAGGCTGGAAGTGGAAGTTTCAACAATAATATTACAATGCTTGCAACTTATCAATGAAAAATATCTCTCCATCCTGCATTTTTATAATTTCAACCTTAAATCTTTGTCTCTTTGTGTAGGGTCTAACAACATATTTTCCAGCGTCAATTGCCTATGCTTTTCTCAAAAACAAAATTAAACAAAATATAAACAGTATAAAGTATGGTAAAAACTATAATCTGAAGACCTTGAAAATAAAAAAAGAAAATTCTTAAAGTAAACAGGACTCCTTTAAATGGACAAGTCTTATAAGTTTAAGACAAAACAAAAAATTGTATATAGTATTTGAGCACTTGGAAAGCAAATGAATATGTTACATAAAAATCATAAAAAGACCCAACAAGAAAAAGACTCAAGTGCCTAGCTTCTTTCAAGTGGATAATCAAACAAATCAGTACCTTACGGTTTTCTTTTTCACAACCTCTTCAATATGTAGGACTCTTTTTTTCTCTGGTGGAGGATAATTGAACTTGAAAGGTTCCCCGGGGGCCAGCGTCAAAGCTTGTTCAAATAGTTCCTACAATTTACAAATTGAATGTCCATGTAATTCAATGTTACGAACAAAAGCAAATTCTATGGGGGAAAGCTTTGTTTTGTTTTGTTATCAGGTTCCCTGTCGTACCGACCTAAGCCAGTGTAGGGACCCGACATAATGTTTGACACCAGAATGTGTAAAAATGTACAAACACAATCTGATATCAAACAAAAGTCAGGAAAAACTCTGAGCCAAGAGATTAAGACAAGCAGGTGGCTAGCCCACTGTGCGGGGAAAGCTTTCTTTGTCCAAATTTCAAAATAAGCATAAAAAAGACAACATTTAAACGTTATGGTTTAACGCCTGCTTCTACACAGTTTAGGTCACAACACTGGCAGAGCATTCTGAACATGTTCACCTGCTGCCACACAGAGATAAACGGAGGGCTCACACAAATATCTCACCCAGTCCGATTATACTGACACCGGGCCAATCAGTGTTAGCACTGTTCCCATAATGCTGAGCGCAAGGCGCAGGTGCTGCAAAAACACCTATTCTTACGATTGAGGTGTGTTGCGGTGTGGAAAACGAACCAGCCACCTACCAGTTACGAGGCAGACACTCAACCAAGTGCACCAACGAAGCCGGTTAACAATAAGCATAAAGAAAAATAATAACAAAGCAAGCAACAGAATAATCTATTCTTAGAATACAGTAGTAAGAGAAGATAAGTAAGGCAACACAGAAGTTGATAGATAAACTGAGCCAATCATAATATAGTGCTGGGACATTTCACACTTAATTCTTCAGTAAAAAAGCAGAAACTGAAATTCTCTTTCTTAGAATGTCTGATTCTAAAGCCCCCCTCAAATATTCTCTTATTCCCTCCTCTTGGAAATGCAATCTTTGTGTGACAACTCAGTTACAAATACCCGTAAGACTAATAGAATCTAGAGGTTAACAAGTGCCCTTTGAATCTTTAATGAAAAAGCTACTTCAATCGTATTGCTTCATCTGAAATTTATAGTAAAACACAAGTAAAACTCATACACATTAGGAACACAGCCTGGAATCACCAAGCCTACAGCATGAAATAGTAGAGTATCATATAGCTTTCTGAGCTGCTTTCACTTCCCCTATGAAAGAAAAGACAAAGCGACTCATTCATTGCTCTGCACTCAGCTGAGCCTAGTGTACTGGTATAAGAAAATCTTTAACAAAGAATAAAAGAATTAAAGAATTCCTGAAAACATACAATTTATATCCAAAGAGAGACATTTTTGATGAAAGGAAAGTATTACCTGTCTAGACAAGAGCAACTGCTTGAGTAGATCTGAGAGGCGTCGTTGCTGCCTCATTTTGTAATCTCTTATTCGAAACTGTCTCGTCTGTTTTTTGTACCTGGCTATCTCTGGGTGCAGGTAGCCCTCTGGTGACATGGAAAGATAATAATGTTAATACTCCTCAATACAACTTGTTTCAGAAGCTTTCATCAAAACTTAACTTGGGTGGAACAGCACCTTGGAAAAATAAACTAAATTTTTTTTTGCACCATTAATACACAGACTTTTATGCGCCCTTCACACCACAAAACTCTATGGCAAGGCTAAGGACCTGCAGCGGACCACAGACTTCATTGCAGACATAGTCACCCATCAAGGAACAATGATGAAGAAGATACACCCTAAATGAAAAAAAAGTGGAAACTTAATTACACCAATAATGCAATGTAATTAAGGCTAGTTTAAATCATCCTGAATTCAGGACCACCCATGTTATACATAAATCATTTAACTCATCTTACTGCATGTAGGTAGTTTTCCTTTTTTCCACTGCAACAACAGCTGAACATCTTTCCTTTTAATGAATGTAACCTAATTCTTAGCAAGAATAGAGCTTTCTATTAAGATGTAAAAATAGTAAACCTGAGGATAAGAAACAAAACAATCTTCAACTTATATATCTTTATGGGTCTTTCTTTAACCAATTTTATCATTAATATTGTTCTATGAGCTTGATAGTATGTAAAAAGGAAACAATAACAGAAAAATGCCTATCTGTATCCTTACAAACTTTGTTACCTTTTAAACTTTTCTGCAATTCTTTTAATGGACTCCCAAATTTGAAATCTTCTCCTCCCAAGAGTTTCCTGTTAAAAATAAAACACAATTTTTTTTTTTTGTTCCATGCAATGATGGAAAGAAGAAAAAGGGAGCTGGGCTGGGAGGTACAACAGCACTATGAACCATAGAACCTTGAGATGCAAAATACGCTCCTATCTTAAGGCAAAGTGGTGACAATGAATTTTAGTGAATGTTAATGCAAAGAAGCATGGTATGGCACTGGAGCCATGTGTTATCATGGTCAGTGAGTGCAAGGGGACTCAGACCCTGGGAAGAGTCCACTAAAGAAATGTCGAGTGCGTTTAAAAGACCTACAGATTCAGATCTAAGCATTGGTCTGGCTTGTAAAGTTGATTCAGTGAGTGGATGACTCTCCTTTTTTTATGAATTGCTTTTTTTTGTCATATCAACTAACAGGGAATGTGATATCTCATCTGCCAATTTCATTATTGGTTATCATAATAGAAAATAATATGCCTGTTTAGAACCTTTTCTGTTTCTCTACATTGTAATTCATGAGTTTAAAAAAATCATGTAATTTCAACGTTAAGGTTTAGCATAACACCCTGTTTCGACAGTTTGTAGGTCACATTATCAGAGCTCAGCGCTTTGGACAAATCAACGTACTACTACACAGTGATAAACAGAGGACTCAACAGATATATCTCACCCAGTCGGATTATGATAATGCTGAATGCCAGGTGGGACAATTACTAAGAAACAATTTTTACGCCTTGGGCATTATCCAGCCTGGGACAAAACTCATGACTTACTGGTTCCGAGGCAGATGCTCGACCACTTGAGCCAATAGAGGAGGTTATAATCATTGTCAATTTGCACAAACATAATTACCCTCACAAAGCCAAGAATTGAAATCCTTAATGGTTGAGCTATACAGGATTGGAACCAGTTTTTTTATATGAACACTTCAGAACCAGTTTACTGGAGCAATCTTGCATGTGTGTATTCATAACTGGTCTCACGTGAACTTATTTGTCAGTTTACATTTATTTACAACCTGGAAAGGAGATGAGGTATATGTACCATCTAAATATAAATTTGTTGAATGCACTTTTTTCTATGAAGGATGAACTCCCTTTTTGATCTTTACTGGCTAGAAATACTTCAAGGTAGAGTTATGAAGGCAGATTTCAAAATGATTACAATGAATTTATCTTAAGTACACTTGTGCCCATGAAGCAATTTATGACAGTTCAGATATCAAATAAAACTTACATCACAGTCTCACGCTTCTTGTCTTTGTCATTTTCAGGAAAATTTGGTAAAAATTTCTGCAATGATAAAAGAAGCAAATATATAAACTTTCCACACCCAAGACCTTGATTAAATGATTCAAAGAAAAGAGCACTCTACAACATATGAAAAAGTTTGGTATGCTTACAAGATAAGATAAAAGTAGAAACCTTCATGGAGTAGCTAGGCGTTTTACAGCTTTCTCTTATTTGAAAAAATAAATAAATAAAAATCTTACACACAAAGAGGACTCTATCTCTTTCTCTTTTATTCAGTTTATTATCAGTTACCACCCCATACATCAGAATGATCTGTTTTATAACATTTTGCTATCAGCCTGCACTTTTTGATGCATTCTGGTGTGAAACATTATGTCGGGGCCCTACACTGCTTTTGAGCGGTACATAGTGTATCTGATAACAAAACAAAAAACAAAGCTATCAGCCTGAGCCCCAACCAGCATTAATCTTCTAACCCCTTACCTCGAGGTGATTTCTATGTTCCTCACTAAGAACATGATCCCAGGTGTCCATAGACAAAACAGACTTAAAAATGTGATTCTGTGGATAACAAACAGAGAGCCGTTTTATGATGACCACTATCCTCTCCTTTATTTGAATAATTCAACAAATTACAGAACAGAAATAAACACACAATTACCATAGTGAAAAATTGTATCCATATATAGCAAAATTATTCTACCCTTATCCTCACAACCTATGACCAATAAGAACAAAGATTTCTAGTTTTTCAGCCTTAGCTGCAGTGTTTGGGGAAAGCAAACCATTACACACCTGTTCTTAAGTAGAACATGAACTTTGAATACATATGCTCATCAAAAAACATAAACAACATCAATTCAAATATCTCATTTTCCAATATTCCATGAAATACCAAAGATAACAATCTACCAGCATTGTACCAAAAGAATTTCATATTGAGCATTGAGAAAAATTCTTCAGAAAATGAAAAAAGTTACAAGCATTTTTAGTTATCATACAACCTGAAATTCAGAACCATGCTTAATTATCTATAGCTTTATCTTGCTTAAATTAATTGGGCATATATATCTTTCACATAATTTCCACCAGTAAAACAAATGAAAAATGAGGAGAAAGAAATGCAGGAAATTAAAAAAATGAGAGGATTTTCACTCCTTTTAAACGATGTTATTTAAGGAGGCATCAGCCTGGAGGAAAAGGATTGGCAACCCCCTTGATTCATTTTTGCATCTATTTTACCAAAAGCTTCTGTCAACAAGTGTGTGGCCTTTGTTTTAAACCTGTATAATTCACCTAAATCAGGAGGGACTGAGCATTTCAAAGTAAACAAATAAGTGAGGGCAATTTGAGTCAGTGCTGATTCCCTCAAGCTTGCCTTGTATGCTTTTTGGGTTATTGAAAAGAATAAATGTATTAGTCCTAATGATATAATTAGATATGATATATTGTGCAGATTTATGTGTGGGCTTTTAAGCATCATTTTATCTGTTCTTGTGCTTTCATTCACATCTCCCAAACTTGGCATGCCATCTAGTGTTGGGAGGTGTCTAGCATATAAGTCTACACACTATATTTCACTGATGCCATGTGAGTATCAAGACGGCACTTGAATGTCTACAGAGAAGGGACGTCAATAATATTAGCTGGTGTAAGTAATTCCATTTGTCAACTACTCAGGTTGGAAAAAGTTCTGTCTAAGGTTTAAAGAACACCTTTTGACCTTTCCTTCGAGTTTGAATCTATGTCATCTAGTGGTACTTTTTCCTAATATTTCAACGATTAAAATAAATTTAAATGCATTCGAATTATGCTGAGGAATCTAAAGGTGCCTTTTAAATATTCTTAACTATTTTGTTTTTATTTTCACAAACTTAAATGAAGATTTGACCTTTTCAAGGAAGAGCTCTGGTAATTTCAAAGTCTTTTTTCCCAGTTTACACTCTTCTGTCCTCTCGTCAGGTCCAGGTATGAGACCCGTCCAAGTCTCATTATCACTGTCTCCTTCCTCACTCAGCATTTCCTGGTCAGTGTCCCCCATTTCACTTCAGATCTAGTGACACCTAGAAAGAATATAAAGGTAAATCATTGTGACTTGTTGCAATTCATGAAAATGATTCTTTTTGCAAGAGGTTAAAAATAGTATTGCAGTTGAATAGAAACATGATTATTACCTCCCTGTCTCAATACAACAGCTGAAATTTGGGAGGGAGGGGGAGGGGGGATAGATTTGCTGACATGTGGCTCTATCTCAAATGATGGGGCACAAGCACAAACCTGTGATTTCTGTCATAGGAAATATCTACATAATCTATAGGACAAAACCATTAGAGCTCCATCAGAAAAGAAAAGAGAGGGTCGTAGTGGACAATGCACAATTTTTTAAGGCGAAGGTTTTACCTTTCCTATGTCAGACAGGAATAAGAAAGGCAGAGGATGCTTAGTCTAAGTGATTTTGTTTTTGATCATCGTTATAATATATCCTCTTTCGTACCTACATGATATACAATCAAACATTATTATACTCTACGTCCCTAGATCCATTAAATATAAATAGCTATGAAAAGTATGTCTTTCATGATATCACATTGCATGCAGAGCAAATGAGAGGGGAGGAGGAAGAGGAAGAAAAAGAGAGAAACACGGAGCACATTTAATAATCTGCCCATTCACGAGGGCTCTAGTCTCAAAGCTCACTATCTCCCTGCAACATGATATAACATGAGACAGGATTTCCTCCAAGCAGATGGTCTTTTCTAGACAATTATCAATACCAATACTCTACAGTTTCTATAATCACAGTCATAAGACAAGATCCATTCTAGTTTGGAGCTGGCCTAAAATCACTTGCTTTACGCTGCACCTGACACTTACTTGAAGTGCTATCTATTATTATCTCGCTTCATAAAATCTGCCCCCCCCCCCTCCCCTGTTCTCAACCTTCAATAGCATAAATATCGTTTAAAAAAAAATTTCAGACCTTTTCCCAACTTGCTGGTAACACTGTTTTCATTTCTTATAGAGGATAAAGGTGAGAAAAGATTAGGTGCCTTTTTTACTTTTTTACAGAGTGATGCTCTTTATGAATGATTTCTGTCAAAACATGTTTGCCCCTGAAATTTACCTCTCTGTGGATCAAAAAACCCATCCGAAAGTATTCAGGGTCTCCAAAAAGAAATCAAAGGTAAGAGTTGCTGTTTTTTTTTTATTTCAGAGCGTGATAAGTTTTAGATCTTGACATTCATTCATCCTAAAAACAATCACAAATCTGTTGTAAAGGGGGGAAAGCCAGAAATAAGACAGACAACAAGTAGTGCAATACCTCATAATGTGTTTCTGCCCCAAGACTTAGACACAGACAAGACAAAACAGTCACAGTATAAAAGAGTGAAGACTGGCGGAGTCTAATCTACTTACCCCTTTATCAAATATTTGTAGCAGAATATGTGACTTACACTTTTTTAATCTTCTCAAAATTGTTCCATTTACTTTGCAAGCAGATAGCCTCTACTTTGCATGAAAAGAAGGAAATTTATAGATTTAACCTTGCTTTCAAAGCGTCAATACACGAGCTCTTTAGCAAGTATCGGTCCAAAAATGCACATCACTCTCCTAGTCCCAGATCTGTGGATCGTTCCTCAACTTATTTTATCCATGTTGCGGATACAAACTGACTACAGACAATAGGAACGGAGCAAAAGTAAAGACCCTTTTGTTTTTCTTATTGATAAGATTAATCGAATATTGATAATAACCTTCCCAAATAATAAATTAAATCCGCATTTCATGGAAAAATCCGTCAATATACATTTAACTCTGGGAACACATTTAAGACGATTACAAAAGTAGTCTCGCAGTCTCAAGGCACAACATCCTTTTTCATTAAATATGGCGTCCAACACCATATGTAAGGTCCATCCCTTGGTTTTGTTCAGCATCATAGATGTGTATGAACGCAGGAATGAAGACGCGAAAAGAGTGATTGGTACCTTGCTCGGTGAGTTTAAGTATCCTTATTACTTCCCTTCTCCCAAACGCGTTCCTTTTTTCAGTCAAGCCTTTTAATTCTGGACGTCTAACCGGCTTTAGGAGAGCTGTTGATTTAGACAAGAAATAAAGAGGAACTGTTGTAGCTGCTGGTATGCTTTTGGTCTCTCAGATAACGTTTTTATGATATTCGACTTTCTTTCTCTTCAAGGAATCAATCAATCGTAAAGTTTTTATGATATTCGACTTTCTCTTCAAGGAATCAATCAATTGTAACACGATTGTGGGTCAGTATATCTCAGATATCTTTGTGATCAATCATATCCTCTTTGCCCATGGTTACTGGCTGGCGGATTAGTACCTAGTCTACATTGATTCATTAAAATAAACCAAAGTGTCTATTTTAGGGTCAGTCGAATACGGCAAATTCTGATTGGCTGAGAGTGCTTGTTTACCTTGGGATGGTCTTTCTATGCCGTCCAGGATATTTTAGATGAGTGGGGCCCACAAATTCTCCTTTCAATAAACGGAATGTTTAGGTTCATCGCCGGTAATCTTACCAGGAACAATGTCTTAAAGTCTACATCCACGGTAACTGTAAACAAGAAACACCGCCCCATGGCAGGTGTTCATTCCCAGTGAGTAGGCATCTGTGCCTGCCACCTGCCTGCTGCACAAGTGTGTGCGTCAACTGCTGATAGGGCATGCACACTCACACACACATACACACACAGAAAGAGAGAGAAAAGGAAAGAAGAGAATAGTAGCTGTATGTAGTATGTTGCATTAGTTTATATATATATATAGTCCAACTGAACAAATTTTAGTTGACCCCAAAACATTTAATTGTTGTGACGTATAAACAATGCAGACTGGTTTGTAGAATATGTGTAGCTAGTACGTCTCTTCCATGGACACAATGTCTAATTAGATTTATGTCTTGCTAGATTGTCTTTCCCAGGGATACAATGTGTAGATTGAGTTAGACAGAATCTCTTTGCCATGGACTGTACACAAAGTCAATTATGTGTCCTATTCCTACACTTCACAGAACTTGGTTACCCTTAATTACAGGGTTGCTGTAGAGATTTTATTTGTTTAATTGGTTTGTTTGTTTGCTTTTTTATCATCCAGGACATACAATTTAGAACTTTGGACCTGGTAAAATAAAAGCTTTCTTTCTGGGGATGTAGACTTGTATTATTGCTGGCAGAATTACTGCTGATGTAGGCTTCAATGGTCCCGGTAGATCTACCATGGATGTAGACTATTCATGGGACCCCAAGAATTGAAAAGTGAAAAAAAAAGTCAGCTGTTTGGTAGGGGTCAGTTGAACCACGTCAAGACTAGTTTTTGTCGAAAACCGGGTGTTGAAGGTGTAACACATTTTGTTTGTTTTGTTTTTTTACCAGGGAATCATTTTATTGTGGCCTGTCCCATCAGGTATTATTATGGGTGCAAACTATTGATACATGGTCCTGAATTTATTTTTTGTTCTTCTTCTTCTTCCAACAGGCACAGTTGACAAAAATGTGGTTGAAGTGACAAATTGTTTTGCTATTCCACACAATGAATCAGATGATGAGGTATGAAAATATGTGCATGGTACAATATGATGTAAAAAGTACATCAGTAAAAATATGTTTGATAATTCTGTATCATTCATTTCATTTGCATTAATTAGCGTTAAGTGACTTGGGTTTTGCTGTTTTTTTTAGCTCACCAGCCTAGCGGTCCTATGCTTTAATTTAATATCTGTCATAAAATCTTGAATAATGAATGTTTGTAAGGATTTTTTGAAAAAAGAGAAAGAAAGTAGAGCATTTATAAAGCGCAATATCTACTAAACGTGCTCAAAGCACTTTACAGGGGATCCCCAACCAAAAGCAACATTTCTCTACTATAACTTCTTTAATTCAATGGTAGATTTTTGCTTTCCTTTACATTCATTGCAAGAAATAGTAGGAAGAAAGTTATTGTTCTCGCCTTGAGACAGATGAAAGACAGCTATATGAAACTGGCAACATCGGGAAGGGGGGCAGATTTTTTTTTTATAAGATCGACCCTACGGATGTGTTGAACTACGGATGTGTTGATCTTTTTTTCACTCCCCCACGAACATCAACACAAGCGTAGTCCACTGTAATATCTAAAATATCCAGGCACATACAGAATGAAATCACGTAAAAATTACATATGAGTAAACACGACAAAATAAGGAAGATCCTCATATAAAATTGTATCCAGTAAAAATTGAAGATCACAGAAGGAATTGATGAAAACACAGAGCTAGTGAAAAAGTCACACCGGGCCAACCAGTTGCCTAATTTATAATCAAATGTGGGCATTTCAGAGAATATCAAAAGAGTACCTACATTTCCTGTGACAAATGGAATAAATTAGTTTTGTGACTTTTGGATATTTCAATGCTAGATGGGTTTAACGTTAATGGGCCCCTTTATAATTATTTGGCACAATAAACTCCCCCCCCCCCTCCTTTGAATCTAACAATCATTGTTCAGGGACTTTTACTTATCACTTAGGTGTGCTTGATAAAATGCATGGTAGGCTCCAGGGATTATTCTTTTATTGCAAAATCATAAAAGATTAGTTTTTTTTATCCCATCAAATGCACAGAGGGGAAGTATAGATGGGTCTCAGGGTAAAGTCTTGGACATTTGGAATTGGACAAGGCTCCCTGATTTCCCAACACTCATTCCAGCAGGAACCTGTCTGAGTTGTTATAGAGGAGGGTTCACCATGGAGGATTGGGTCATGATTTGAGTAACAGCTTTTTGGTGAGAAGCCAATACGTCCTCTTTCAAAATTGAATGATTCCTTTCAAGCTCATCAAAAGGGCACTACAAAATGGTTCAGTGACTCGTTGTGATCCTTTTATTTTCATTCCAGTTGTGACTTGACACAAAATGTACTGTCGTTGCCTTTCAATGTCTAATTTATATTGCACTCCCATTCATCAGACTTTTGCATGTCTTATTTTACTGATTACCAATTCACTTTGTGCCAAGTGGCACATAAGGCCTCTATTTCCAACCGTCATTGCAATATGTCCATGTCTTTGGTCCTTGCCTGTCGCCAAGTGGCCAATCCTACCTTAATTCTTTCCTTCTCTACCGTCCGTCGCCATGTTGTTTTTGCATATCTTATTTGCCTGTTCATAATTTGAATGATTCATCGAGCCATCATTCTCATTGAGATGACAGAGTCCAAAAGCTGATGATTTTGTTCCTCCCTAGATGATAAGTTGTTTACAGTGACCTCGGTGCGTATGCGTGTGAGTGTGTGTGTGTGTGTGTGTGTGTGTGTGAGAGAGAGAGAGAGAGAGAGAGAGAGAGAGAGAGAGAGAGAG
>JAUEKY010029107.1:0-11663 GCA_031833965.1 Scyllaea pelagica
CCCCCCCCCCCCCCCCCCCCCCCCCGCCGTGTCTTTTTTTTTCTGATGATTTTTATCCCTCTCATTTGATAGATTTTCAATATTCTTTCTCAAGGCGCGTGACTTTTGATAAGTGAAGCCAGCAGTTTCTTACCTTGGTAATGTGTTTATGAGTAAACAAATGTTTACCAAGAAAGGAAAATTCCAAACCATTTTTTTCTTCTTCTTTTTTTTTTTTTTTTTTTTTTTTCGATCAAAGATTGAATCTTGTTTGATCACAATTGGAAATTGCAGTAGGATTTGAAAGAAGAAAATTGCTATAGGATTTGAAAGAAGAAAATTGCGTTATATCTATATTTCAAGTTGTATTTTGTGACCAGTTTTGATATTCTGTATTTGTGAACAGATGATATCAAAGTGAGGTTATTTGAAGAAGATGACCAGGGGGTAATGACATGGGAAGACTTTGGAGACTTTGGACAGGGAGATGTCCACAGACAGGTGAGTTGCTATTCTAATTGGAAACAAGAAATTCATACTGGCTTTATGTGTGGGTGTGTACTCAAACCTGTTAATTAGCAGAGAAAACAGTAAAACTATGCCATTCTGCTTGGCTTATTATTTTTCATATTTCGGTTTATTTCCTTTTTGGGTATAGCAAGATGTTTTTTTAAACCTCTCCCATTTTTTTCTTTTCAAATATTTTGTTTTCTTTTTATTATTCTAAAGTAGCATGCAGCCTATTGATTACCATAATGTATTGGATATTTCAAATTTTTTTTACTTGGTTTATAATTGAGTGGGGAGACACTGAGATTTCAAAGGTTTGAAACTAATTGAATTTAAAATTGCAAATAAAATACAAATAGAGTATGCATCTTTCTAAAACTGAGAATAATACTTTGTTTATTTGGAGAAAGAAACTGAGTTCCATCATTTATTGATATTAGTTTTCTTTCCTAGTTAGCCTGAAACCAGTTGAGGGAAGGTGAGATTGACTGAAAGGTTCAGTATCAGTAGCTAAGATTGACTTAAGTCAAGGACCTGATAGTTTGGAGTGAAGAACAAAGAAGAGAATAACTGTCAGACCTTTTGAACGAATCATTGCTGGTACTATCACACTGGACGGATGTCCTCTTTCCTTCTTTTCAGTATGCTATTGTGTTCCGAACCCCCTCCTACCACAGCCAGTACATCACCAAACCAGTTGAGGTCAACATGCAGCTGGTCAGACCCTCTGACGGGGAGGCCAGCGAGAGCATTCCTTTCACATTCATGCCAGAAGATCCAGGTCAGTCGTCTGCTTTCCATGATTAGACTTGCCAATATTTCCTATTATGTTTTCTGTTTTGTAACAGTTTTTAGGTAGTCTTAACACTACATTCTCAGGACAGGCATGAGACTTAATGGCACTGGTGGAACTTTTAAGACATGAAAACTAAAGCTATTAGCCTCACAGACATAAACTTCGACAATGGCTGCTCAAGCAAATTAAAAATTATTTTAGATTCATCAAAGTTGGCTTTGTTTTTTTCAATGAATTATTGTCTTTTGATATGGACACTTTGTAATATGATACAGTTAAACAGTCTCCACATTTATTAAGACTCAGAGATATTTTGTATACCTTTGTGAGCATCTGAAAACTTTTTTTTCATTTTTGTTATCCATATTCCTTTTGATTTATTTTCCCTACAGACCCAGACAGAATAGCAGAGAAACGAAAAAGAAAAGTTCAAAAATTGTTTGATTACTGGAGCACTTCTGGTGGTGAGTGTTTTGAGATACTTCTAAATATGGATGCTTCAAGCTCTTTAGACAGCAGACAGCCGCTTAAGGCACTTTTTAATGGCACTTGTGGAAATTTTAAGACATGAAAACTTAAGTTATTGGTCACAAAGACATTAATTTTAAAATGGCTGCTCAACCAAATTACAAATTTTTTCTAAGACTCTTGGATCTGTGTCCTGTTTAGATTTAAGGCATGCTTAGACAGATTATGATTAAACTCTACATTGTACTAGTTGCACGTAATTGGCCAATGCACGATTTATTGGTTTGGTACATTGCAGTTATATCAAACTGCGGGGGGGGGGGGGGGGGGGGTTTACAATCGAGATACTTTCCTATAGTTGCTTTCATCTTGCATTTGCATCCCTGAATTATACAGGGAAACATGTTTAAACCGAAAACAACTAGAGCCAAAAAAATTACTTAGATAAACAGGCAAAAAACTGGTTTGGCTGCTTATGAACTCCATATTAAGAAAACAAAAATGTTTTTATGCGAAATTGGATTTCAACTTGTTTCAATTTAGTAGGTGATCTAGGGCGATTTGAATGGCAATGTTGATAGATAAAAAGTGTGCAATCTTTTTCCTTTGCTTTGGATCTTACCTTTGTATTTCATATTACAGCAGGAGAGAGGAGAAATTCTGGAAATCCAAGTGTCCGAGGTCGTCTTAATTCAATGCTGAAAGCTTCCAGGAGAATTAAGAAAGAACCACAAGCTACAGCAGGTAATAATCTTTTTTGCAAAGCATTTTTTTTATTAGTGTACTTGTATGGAAGAAAGAATACAAGTTGCTTGTGTAAGAGAGAAAATTGGAAGCCTGATTTTTTTTTTTTTTTTTTTCAATTCATTTTCATTTCAGAAATATGATCATGAATGTTAATTTGAATGGAATACATATGCAACCATGGGTATTTCACATTACCAATCATTTGAAATGTTTTCTGAGATTCAATAAAAGGAACCCTTTCAGTGAAAGTTTGCTGTCTAAATATTTATTCTATATCTATGTATTTCAATTCATTTGATTTGATCAAAGAAATCTAGTCCTTGTTTGTAAGTGCAAAATAAATAAATAAAGTTCCCTTTATTGATTCCCTGGGGGAAATTATTTTTCGGGTCAAGTCCAAGGAAAGACTGGATTTTCCCAGGCGGTAGCCACAGTGCAGCTCCGCAAAGTGAGCAATGGGGGTTAATTCTTTTGCTCAAGGAAAAAAATGACTAGAATGTGTATTGAACCTGTGCCACACAGTTTCAGTTTTGTTATTGAGCGGGCGCCTTATCCACTTGGCCATCTGTCCCCTTATGGCGTTTGCTTGCTTTTTCTTTTTATATTTATTAGTTTTTTGGAGTGCCATTATGTCAATTTGTGATATAACTATATGGAATAGGCTCTTGAAGCTTTACTGAGTGAACATGGTAGAATGAGACGTTGTAGGCAGCATGCTGATCCTTTCAATGAATTCCTGTTTGTTTCCGTGGCAGGCCTACCCGAGTATTCCATCAACAACACAGGTGCCACCGGAGTGGTGGGAGCAGAGGGGGCCGTGGGCCATGCCACAGGGGACAATACATCCATCGGCAGTATTGCAATCTCCTCCATATCGGCAGGCAGCATTGATTCCAGCGTCATCGATGAACTGTCTGGTTTGTCCAGTAGTGACCTGAGTGTGGTGTCCACTGACAATGGCCAACTGGTCATTTCTGTGTCTGGTGGAGAGGGGAGCAATCTGAGTGTGGACAGCATCAACCTGCCCCCCAACATGCTGAGTGGGGAGCTCATGAATCAAATTGACATCCAGCAGCTCAACGCTTACCTACAGGTGGGTCTCTAGCCAACATAGTCAAGGCCTTTGATTGATGATCCATACAGTAGGAATTGTTTTTGTTTTTTCTTTATGTGTATCATTGCTCTTCTGTGTTGATCATTCTCAAATTGTTAAAGGTGTGGTCCTCCATCTGGTTCTATTCCTGTGAATAACCTGTCATCCCTTATTCCTCACATTTGGTGACTTCAAATCTGTTCACTTTCCTCAAATATACCCTATCAAAATATAGCAAGGAAGAGAAACAGATGGGAGGCGCCTTGGCTATGCATTAGTCACCACTCACCTGAAGTCATCTTCTATTATAAAAAATAAATAAATAAATAAAATTCCCTTTATTGATCCCCTGGGGGAAATTATCTTTCGGGTCAAATCCAAGGAAAGACTGGATTTTCCCAGGCGTTGCCGCAGCGCAGCGCTGCAAAGTGAGCAATGGGGGTTAATTTTCTTGCTCAAGGAAAAAACCGGCAAGAATGGGTATTGAACCTGCGCCACACAGTTTTGGTTTTTGTTTTTGAGCGGGCGCCTTATCCACTCGGCCATTGGTCCCCGAAAAGACAAAAAAAAACACTAAAAAGCTGGAGTGAAGTGGCCTGAGAAATAACACCAAATTGCACTGTAACACTGAATTGTCCTCAATCCCGTCTCCTGTCTCCTATTAATTTGATCCACAAAGAGATAAACATTCCATTAATACTTCACAATACCCAGAGCATTATAGCTAGTAAATTGGTATAAAAATCACTTGTTGACCACCATGTGATGTGTGCCTGAGTGTGATTAGATATATACTAACGTAGGAAGCTTTGAATTAAATTGTTTTGGGTTGTTTTTTTGGCAGATGGACAAAACTGTCCTACTATACTTCTACCCCAGTTTTATAAGTTCTTCTATTTTATAATCATCACTCTTCTTAAGTCTCAGGTTGCTGAAAACTTCATGTTAATATCTTACAACTATTTTCTAACCCTTTATCCTACTTCAACCAAAAGCGCCCGCTAAAAAACCTCTGTTAAAGAACCTACTTTGACTGAAAGCGCCCACTTACTACTAGTGTCATGAATCACTTCACTAGGACTGAAAATGGCGGCTAAATAACAAATAAATGTATTCACCTGTCAGCCGACATTCGCGTCTTTATTGTAGTTTTTATTTTGTCATAATTGGACTGCTGGCAACTGAAATATGATTTGTTTTAAACAGACACCGGCGATTACTTCCTTAGAGCCATGCATTTGAAATCTAGAAAGCATTAATTAAGATGATTTAAGTGATGGTATAAATGAATCAGACATTGAAATTGATGTAAAGAATGCTGTTTTGTCAATTATCTTTGCAAAGGACTTTTGCTTTACAAATTACCACAGCAAATTATAGAATTTTGCAGGACTTTGGAGATAAGAGGTTGTGCGGAAGAATAGGAAGGGAAAAAACTCACTGTTTTGCATTTCATGATTTTTTTATTGGTCAAAACAACATGGTAGCAATTAAATGATACTTGTAGATAAAAATTCAATCTTTTAACTACACATTACACACAAAATTAGTACGGTTACATGCTTTTTTATTAATCTATTGATTTTTTTAAATGTCCACTCTGAAATTTTACGCAGTTTTGCCTCTTTGCTTAGGAATGTGGACTTGATTTTCTGCCTGAGCCTTTAGGGTGTAGTCAGTTAATCTTTATTTTGTTTTTCTTTCTTTATTCATCAGGACCACGGTTCAGGCAGCGAAATACTCCTAGGCCAGCCAACAGTAGAGCAGGGTCATGTGGGAAGGAATGACCCGAACATGATGGGGTCACACCATCCCATGGACACTGTTGATCCAGAGACAGAGGCAGCCCTGCACGGGTTGAATCATCACATGGGATGAAATGGGGAGGACAGAGAGACAGACAGTTTTGCAGAGCCCTAGGGACTTCAAAGCTGGAGATGGTTTATGTTTAAGAAATGCCAAATAAAAGGTTCACTTTCTTTTTTTTTTTTTTTTTTTTTTTTTTTTGAAAATGCTAGTCTATTGCAGAGCTCATAAAACAACCAACCTATAATCGCTATCCTTTCATTCCGTTGCCATTTATATATGAAGATCAAGCTTGGATCACCCCCTTCCCTCTGAGAGACCACCAATACAGCAAGGTCAGGAATATAAAATGAGTTAGAAGGGATTAAATCTTATCTATCATGAAAAGAGAGGTCATCGGCAAAGACGTGCTAACATTATTTCCTACAAAAATTGTCTTCTCTTTTCTATGATTCCTGACATGATATGGTAAACTCAGATACTTTCTATACTGAAATGTGAGATCAGCAAAAGGGTTTTGTTTTTAAATGGTTCTGTGATTGAGCATTTACTAAGGTTAACCTAAGTTTTTTGTAACAGTTTTATGGTGCCTTTTTATAGATTGTGATTAAACAAGCTTGGTAAGCAAAGAGACAAGACAGATTTTTGTTGAAATTATTGCATAGACAGCTTGTCAAATCGTGTCATATTGCTGTTACAAATTACAGATCTTTTAAGCAACCTGTTAGTTTTGTCATTTATTGTGATACATGAAGATTTTTGTATTTGTTCAAAGCTAAATGGTATCAGTTACCAAAAAAGTTGTCTAATATATATTTAGATATATACCCTTATTTCTGCTGCTTTGGTCTTGTATGCATAATGCAATCAAGAGAATAAGAAAGAAGGAAGGAAAAGCTCTTTTCCCCTTATCTTTTGTTCTTTTTGTAGTAACAATAGAGTTTTTTGAGGACCTAAAGCAACAGGAATGATTTCTAGACAATAAATATCCTGTCTTTATAGACTTGAAATCTTATTCGCGATTTGCTTTGGAGATTAACATCCCATTATTCTTAAAAGCATTTGTTTTTAGTGGGGCATTTATCATTTTCTACATAGGGCAGAATAAGTTGCAAATCATGTGCAGCTCAAATGGATTTTAATTGTTGTAGTGTTGTTTCAAAACTTTTTTTTGTGATCAGCAGCAGGCTTGTTAAACCTGTTGCTTGTACAATGTGATGTAAGGCAAACGATGGAGGAAAGGAGGTCTTCAATGAAAGTCATCTTGAAGAGCACATTTGTTGCTTAGCTTATTTAGTGCTTGAGCTGGCATGAAAGCGGATCTGAGCTAGAACATTCTCTTCCTAGTTGTCTAGTATTATACAAAAATATCAGCTTTTATATTGGGCAATATCAACTAAATATGCATAAAGCACTTTACTTACAATACAAAGGATCCAAAGCCAAAAGCAACACTAAAAAAAAAAGGGAAAGTGATGCAGTCCGCTGGGCATTAGTATGTTTTATTTTGTACATGGTCAATACTGTTAATCGCCAGTACTCATTTATGCCCAAATGGAGCGGGAAAAGTCACTGAAGTGTGAGTGAAATCTTTTCTTAGGACTCAACTTTACATAGTCACCAACAAACTCGCAACCTTAGGATAACAAGCCCAAGGGTCTACCGCTAGACCTCAAAGCTACTTTTTTCTACTAAAAAGAAAAGGTGATTGAATGATATTTCCCAAAATCAGATGGGTCTTTATCAAAGAGAAATTTTTACCACTAAGTCCTTGAAAATTTCAAGCAATGTTGCCATTTGGTTCTTCATGTCTTGAATATGGCAGGAAGCATTTAATGAAGAAAAAAGAACTATTCCTTTTATAACCAGTTCTATAACACAAAAATGAAGTAGCTCATTATGTAATCAATCTACAGCAAACATTTATGGACAGATTTTGGCATGGTAAAGGCTTCTGTTTTAGTGCTTCTATTCAAAGAGACAAGAAAAAAACTAGCTTTTTTCAGGCTTCTAGACATGGAGTCTGGTTTGTTCTATAAATACTTATATGGAAAGCTACTCATAATCTTAGAATTCTTTGTTTGTTTTTGTTATTAAATATTTTTTTTATATTTATGTGCTTAAAGGGTTAGGCTTTTCTTTAATCTGCTTTTATTGGTCCCTTTTTTAAAATTTGCCATTCACAGATCAAAGATCCTACCTTGTATCTGCTTTGTTATTGTTTCAAATGTGTACATTAGCTTGTTTAACACTGGAACTAAAATTTTTGATTATTTTGGGCAGTGTAATTAGTTTCAACTTTACAAAAAACAATCCTCATGTTACAGATTAATACCATACTTAATGTACTGTGTTTCAAAAGCCCATTCCCATTTCTGTGTGTATGTGACAGTTACATTTTTGTTAATGTATGAATACTGAAAACAAAAAAATTGTTGCATTTGAAATCGTATCTAGTTGGTTTTTTTTTTATTGTTGAGCTTCAGAAATTTGTTGTTTCATCTGTACAATGTCACTATATCATACTTTGGAATGGCTCATTGTTATATTTTCCCTTTTGTAAATAAAATATTTTTCAAAGTATAAGTAGTGTTCGGATTGTTTGATTTAGCTTATATTCGATGGTGTCATGCTCTAACCACGAAACTGGAGAAAAAGAAAAATCGTTATTTCTAGCCTGATGAGGTAATAAACCTTTTCCGGGGGTTACCCTTCAATCCAATAAAATAAGTCAGAATCAAAATATAAGTTCCTTTGACCAAAACAATAGTAAAAAGATCTCTACTCAATAATTATAAGAAACAATAGTTTTCGTCTTCCGTAAAAAAAGCTAAAATCCAGATACGTTGTTATAGCATGACACCGTCGATATACTCTTGTCAGTTCTTTGAAAAAAAACATTTTAACATCTGTTTCAACACTGTTTAGGTCATATCATCAGCTTAGCTCTCTGGACATGTTAACATGCAGGTGTAAAACAAAAGATCTTATCATCACATTATACCGACACCAGGCCAACCAGTCCAACTTCAGGTGTCAGCTGCTAAAAAACCCATTCCAATAACTTTGGTATGTCGCTGCCTGGGATTGAAATCAGGACCTGCCGGCTCTGACTCTGAGGCAGATGTCAACCTCTTGAGCCAATGGTGGGTGAATACTGGTGGCGTTGGCTCAAGTGTTTGAGCATTTGCCTCAGAACTGGTAGGTCATGGGTTCAATCTCTGGCCCTATCCTAACCAAGACATACTGAGTCTAATGTGTATTCTGTACTTTGAATTGGGTACACGGTTTCATGCCCATAGCAACACTTAGTAAAAATAAAAATTATAGGCCATAACACAGATGTAGCACTCCAGACAAATCATAATGTGCTACCACACAGAGATAACGAGGGCTCAGCAAGGCAGATTTCACTCAAGGAACCAATTGTTCCATCCTACTAAATGCTGGACAAGACAGCTGCTTAATTAGCAATTGTTATGTCTAAGGTATGACTATGACACAGCCAGGGATTGAGGCCATGACCTACCAGTTCTAAGGAGGATGTTATACCACTGAGCCAACAGTTCTTGCTCTCACTAACTATTGTTGGAATTGGCAGCTGTATACTCAGACTACACTTTCATTGCAGTTGGAGGGTCAACTCAGGCCTGACATGGCAAAAGGATTTTAGAGGGTCTGGATGATTTTTAAAAAGTGTTGAGCAAAATTTGAAAACCAAGTCTTTCCACACCACTGACACACAGTATTTCCTAACTACTTAATTAAAGACAACAGGGTTTGAATTTCTTGGAATTTTCAAATTTCATGAAATCTCTTGGAAAAGTCTTAGGGAAAAAAATGTTTTTTACGCCGAGTGAAAACACTTAAAAAGCTGAAAAGCCTGATAGGCTTGCGTAAATGTAAATTAAAGCCAGATTATTTTTGGTTCTTAACAAATTTGTAACCTGGTACAAAGTCTCTTCTTCTGCCTTCTCTTGCTTGGAAAGTAAAGAGACCAGTATGGGAAGTATCAATCTTAAGTCTTTAACCGATCCTCTTGGTTCTAACTTTTCAAGTGATAATAGTTTCTTGAAATTGCTTAAATTTTGTCTGGGAAAATTGCAATTTTTCATGAAAAAATCTTGAAAAGGGTATAGAATTTGTTCCTCTGATTTGAGAGGAAAAATCTTCTCTGATGGTCAAGTAGAACAGGTTAAGTGATTCTTGGATTTTTAGGGATCCCATGATAGAAAGGAAGGAATTGGTAAAAGAAAAAAAAATTCTCTTTTGACCTAATTTAACAATTCTTTTCCTATAATATCTTATGCTTTCATGCCCCTTTCTTTCTGGTAAAAATACATTATATATGCACTTATCAAGTAGTCTAGCAATTGACTCAGGCTTGCAACCGTGAGTTTACAGGTTCATTTCTGGCAAAGGCACAAAGTTGAGTTCTTGACCCAACATTTTCTCCACTTCACTCCAGTGTAAATCACTACCCGGCCTAACAGTATTGCGCCTTTCCAAAAAATACAGGCTGCATATCTTATCCCATGTGTTTCAAGTAAATATGCTCCCCCCCCCCCCCCTACACACACACACCCCAACCTTCAAAACTATGTAATGATAAAAATAAACTAGAAGTAAAAGATATATCATTTAAGAGCTTTATTATAATACAAATTTTTAAATTCTATATATGCAGTAAAACGAGACTTTCAGCAGTGCTAATAACAACGGTATCCACAGTGCCTTTGCTGTCACAGACACAAGAGGTGGCCGCCCATGGTGTAGGAATGACCTGCCCTCCACTCTTTGTCCAAACGCGACATGGTGGCCTGGAAATAGATGACCCGTAGCAATCGTTAAAATAATGCAGTGACTCACAACTGTTTCCTTTTTATCACTATCAACATTATCATTGTTATTAGTAGGATTATTATCATCATCATTATTAAAATTATCATTATAATAATCAGCAATGTTATCATTCCTTTGAATCATAAAAGGAAATCTATGGTTTCAAGACATATAAAGTGAAACAGCTCAAAGTTTGGTTACTTTAGTCAAACCTAAATATCACAAACAAAGAAAGCGATTGAATAAAACTACCGGTACAGCGGCTAAAACAAATGCTTACTCTAGGCACATTGAGGTCTCTGTCATCGTCCTACCTCCCCCCACCATCCCGCCCAAAAAGGCATTTGAATAAAAGTACCGTTACAGTAGCAATAACTTAAAAAAAACATCGTTTACCCTAGCCACACTGTAATCTCCGTCATCATCTCTCCCCCCCCCCTCCCCCCCAAAGTAGGCGATTGAACAAAAGTACCATACAGCAGCTAAAACTATTGCTTACCCTAGCCACATTGAGATCTCCGTCATCATTCCCTCCCACCCCAACCCAAGGAAAGCGTTTGAATAAAAGTACCAGTACAGCAGCCAAATCGTTACTTTACCTTTGGCGTGGTGAGATCTCCCCCCATGAAGGCAAAGCAGAAACTTGGAGTGGAATGGATCCAACCAAGTTCGGCTGAGACAAAAAGATAAAATGAATCTCAAATGATTATGCTTGCATTGCCATAACTATTACATCCAGCCTCAATATCTTTAAATGAAATAAGTAAATAAATAAATCACCCTTCATTGATCCCCTGGGGGAAATTATCTTTCGGGTCAAATCCAAGGAAAGACTGGATTTTCCCAGGCGTTGCTACAGTGCAGCGCCGCAAAGTGAGCAATGGGGGTTAATTTTCTTGCTCAAGGAAAAAAAAACCTGGCTAGAATGGGTATTGAACCAGGGCCACACAGTTTTAGTTTTGTTATTGAGTAGGTGTCTTATCCACTTGGCCATCTTCCCCCACTTGAAACAGTTCAAATCTAAACATGCCTTGTTTTAGGCAAGTTGTTAACTTTTTAACATAGCTATTTTAAGATATACTGTAGAAAACGATTAATAACATGGGTGAATTTTCAGCATAAAAAAAGAATACCTGCAGGTGTAAGCATTGGATAACTTTTCAAATAACCTGCGAGAAAGCTATACACAGAAAATGAAAATATAAGTTGTTTCAAAAATAATTATCTTATTTCACTATACTTTATCTTTCTATTATTGACTGTAGTGGCTAAGCAGCTTATCTTTTTAATAGATAAGGCTGCAAGTCCAATCTCAGGCTATATTAAAATTTGTTTGACCTCCCTTGATGTGCACCTCAATGTGTATCTTCTTTGAGTCATTCAAGAGTGGGCACAGTGGGCTAGACACCTGCTTGTCTTAAT
>JAUEKY010029329.1:0-11660 GCA_031833965.1 Scyllaea pelagica
CTCTCTCTCTCTCTCTCTCTCTCTCTCTCTCACACACACACACACACACACACACACACACACACACACACACACATAAGTGACCCGGAAGTCGTATTGCTGGATACTTGCTATCCTGACCCCTACTGACATCTCAATACCTATTATGTCCCTTGTTTGATTGCAAGAATTTCGTCTCAACGCTTGCACCTTGGATTTGCACTTCAAAGACCTAAGGTAAGTGTTTAGATGAAATCGCTTTTTCAGTACATACTCCTCATCTTTGCTTAACAAAAACATTAATATCAAAGTTTTGATCCGTCAACTGGTCTCTGTTTCTGACTGGGAAGACCATTCTTTTTACAGCTTGAAAAATTTCCGATTGTACTGTGGCGATCACGTCCGAACTTATCAAAACTTTTCCAGATACACTATCTATCGAGAAAACAAAGTCAGACAAAGCTTTCAGTTTCATTTCGGCCCTTCTTTACTCATTATTTGACCGTTTGGGTGCATCATGCATATCTGTTTATTTCTCAGAAAAGGAATATATTATAACCTTTTCACATCTCATAAGTTCGAACATTTCACAAGTCTTAGAAAATGATCTTAAATCAAGCATGGTTGAGTTGTTATCATTTGGGTGAAATAAAATCCTTTTTTTAAAATTTGAATCTTAGAATATCTATTATCAATTGACGGTGGCAAAAAATCAAGCCACACTAACCGAGCATTTCTTCACCATCTAGAACAAGGAAAATTGGCATACAGGCGTATTTTTTCATGAAGATTGGAGTGGGAACATTATTTTTACGATAAAAGGCTGATTTTTAAAATTATAAACTAAAATGCATAAGTTTATTTCTAAAGGGGGTGAAATGGCTAATATGTGAACCACTTCCTTTCCGAAGCAAGGCGTTCAGTAGGTGTTTTTTCAAGAATCCGTCTTTTTTTGTGTGCAAACATGTAAAAAACCCCAAAAAACAGTGCTTTCTCATACGTGAGTTTGCGGGTTATCAGATAGTATAACATAATGACAGCTGTTATAAGCTGTTTTATCACTCTCAAAGACTATTGAAGAGTATAGATAAATGATAGACTGTAAACTGGGAAATAATTCCATTAAGTGTGAAGAGGCTGCAATTTTTTAAGAGACGTCTGGAAGGACCATAAAGAGATGATAAATTTACATAATCATTTTGGTGAAGTTTTTTCGAAGTGTATATTGATTTCTTGTTCATTTTTAGGTATGCGGCCACTGGGTTTTTAATTAGGAAATTCAAAGACAAAGTTCTATTGGTTGTGTGTAAAATGAAGCCTTCTCGTAAGGGTTGTCAGCATATATTTATTTTATTGTGTACTAAAGAAATATTCCTTCTTGTTATAAAAGGAAAACTTGTGGCCAAAGTAGATGAGGGTGGGTTAAGGGTTCACCTACAAATGCTATGACCAACACTTCCTTTTTCTTTTTTGCTGCCTTTGTTCTTAAGTAATTTGATCATCTTCAAGCTGTGAGCAATGAAATATATCATACTATTATCGTGGCTGAAAAGTATTAAACATGAGAATTACCGAGAAAAACGTTTCAATAGAAAATCGCTAAACCGAAAGCAATGAAAGAAATTGTTTGGCTGCTTATTAACTCTATATTAAGAAACTATGCCTAAATCGAAAACAAAATCATTCGAACTACGGATAATCCGAAAAGAAAGACCCCAATTTCCTACTTTTCTTCAGTAATTTTGCCCCCAAGAAAGATAAAATCCAGCATCGTGAGGCTAATTCTCATCCTTGTAAATTATACATCTGTACTCATTTAAAGTCCTTAGTAACGGCATGTTCCAATACCCCCCCCCCCCCCCCAACACACACACACACACACACACACGATTACACTGCCGTGTACCCTTGCTGGTAGGTATACACGCACGCACTCACGTCTCTTCCGGTGATACCATAACAACTTCCTTAAGTGCCTATGTATTTTATCGTTTGGGGGGTTTGCTTATTCTGTTTTTGGATACCTAGATTGTTTCATCAACCAGTTTGCCTATTGCTTACACTTACAATCGAATGTGGATCGGGTAGGGGGAGGGAGCAGTACAAGCATTAGGTGAAGATAAGTGCCTGGTATCCTTGAAATGTAGTATTCAGCGACTGATTTGTCATTTGTCGACACTCCTCTTGCAACCCCATCCTCTTTTGTTTTGTATCCTCCTCCCAAACACAGTGACTCTGCCTTTTCCTTCCAAAGTCTGACACTTAACTAAGCCCTACGCAAGAGGGGGGGTAGGCATGGTTATATCATATTACAAGCAGCCTCCCTTGAAAAAAATGGGATTTTCTGGAGTATTTCTAAACAGAAATATGTTTAAACGGAAATAGTAACCCAGGTCCCTTCAATTTCGGTTTAAACGTGTTTCACTGTACATCAGGCAGGCAACAGAGGGGTGCAGTGCATACCCCCACAGCAGATGTCTGTCTGGAATAAAGAACTCAGTAGACTTTTACATTTATAACAACTGAAAGAGTTAATAAAACCAATCAAAATGCCATCAATTGTCTCGTCTGAAAGTTATTTCTATTGAGGAATATTTTTGTGAGGTTTCATGATGGGGAGAGGGTATACATTGATTTTTAAGTTCAAGTGAGTACAGTGGACCTCAACTATTACAATGTCGGCTGTAACAAAGCTTCGGTTATAACGAAGGATATCAAAAGAACATTTTTTTTCTTCTTAATAATTGACACTATTAAAACCTCGGACATAGCATAGCAAACACAAGCTTTCCCAGACCTCGGACATAACAAAGCTCATTTTCATTTCATTATCCAGTACCCTTTTACCATTACAGTGTAGGGCCGACTCTCATCGAGAAGGAATTTATCTCGATCATGCCATTAAGCCAAGCAGGTGATCAGCCCACTGTGACCTTTTGGTGGAAGTGGCAGGATTTCAATTTTGCCTGGACAGCGGCCTTGCGGCCTACTCTTTTCAATTTCCAACTGCCAAGGGTTCTTTAACATGCGCAACGTGCACACGGGACCTCAGGGTTTATCGTCCGTCTCCGATAGGACTAGGCTATAGATCTCACCTACCGATGTTGTATGGATCAGGGCAGTGGCATACAGGGTTTTAGCTATAAAAAATCACTATGTGATTTTAGTTCCCCAGACAGACTCGAACCCCCGTCACTTTACTTTAATATAGAGGCACATATTTACAATTTACAAGTCTTTAACATTACCTTTTTAGGGACCCTTTCAAAACTTTTGCCAACTTCTGTGGCAGACAGCTCCTTATCCATAGCGTCCATCAAGGCCTCCAATTTCTTGTCTCGCCTTGGAGCCGTGGGAGGGGGTGGGGGAGGGGCACTTGGTTTGACGGCACCGTTAGGCTTAGCAGCAGGGCGTGCTGGTCGAGCTGGTCTTCTAGGGGGCTGCTTTGGGAGCGGAGGGGGTTCGGACGAAGGGCGAGAGGGGGGTGGGGGTTTGGAGACTGGACAAGGGGGTGGGGGTCTTTGGGGCCGAATCAAGGCAGGCAGGTTTTCTGGTCGGGCCGGAGGGGTGGGGGAGCTGGATGAGGGGAACGCCTTTGAATCTCCAGGCACTTCGTCTGCCATGACAAGCTGGTCTTCTACATTGTTCCCTGACAAATCAGGGTTTTCACTCATGCTGGGAGAGCTAAATCGAACTGACTTTGACCTTGGTTCTTTTGCTGCTGCAGGGTCTTTCCTCAAATTGCTTCGTAGTAGTTTAGAGCTGGCCTTGTTTCCCTTACGCCTTAACGCCTCTGGCATTTTGGACGGAGAACCCAAATCCTCCTCACTGTCTTCTGACCAATCATATTCACTCATATCAGAGCCGGAAGAATCCTTGTCTTCTGGGAAATCTATGGATGGAGCAAATTATGAGTATTGAGCTACCATTGGCTGTTTCAATTTCATCATGTGAAACACTGGGCAAGCATTGCTTGAATTTTTTACATGAATCTAACCATGACAGTTGTGTCAGTGACAATGCAAACTACTTTAGAAGGCCTGCTCTATCTACTTTTGTCCTTTTAGTTTCACTTCCTGAATGTATCCCACCTTGCAGTGGTTGAGAGGTAAGCATGGTCTAGTGATTCTTAAGGCTACACCATACAGGTGCAACCACAATGGGCAGGCTCTAAATGAAGATCCAGACAAAGAGGGTGCAGGGCCTGGCAGAGGGCCTTACGGTGGCTGCCACATCACCTACCTATGGGGCAGTAAACTCCCACTTCCCTGAATTTAAAATGGTTAAGATAAACTTGGTTGTAAAACCCCACCCGAGGACTGACTATTCCAGTTTCAGGTTTGATTAGAGATAACTTCCAAACTGAATCTTTCTTGCAACAATTGATCCATAGCATGGTCTACATACTTTTGAAAACACTTTCACACATGCAGGGACATTAATTTCTCATGTCTTGTACACTGTTAGATTTAGCAAATAAATGTTAACTTTTCTTTAACTTTTAACTATAAAACATAACTGAATTTTTTTCTCAACCAGACAGAAAATCGCTTTATAAACTAGCAGGACCAGAGGTAGCCTTAGCAGATAACCAATAGCTATGGTATGATTTCACAAACATTTGCAATTTCATTCACAATTTTTCAATTTATGCGAAAACAAAATAGACAATAAAAAACAAACCAAAAGCCCTCACAGATCCAACAGGACAATAATAACAACTAGGACAGAAGGATTCCTACCAAACATCTTCTGCATCTGATGAATGAGCCCTGTGCTGCCGTCCCCTCCCTCCTCCTCTTCTTCCTTGGCATCTCTGCAAGAAAAGATGAAATCATTACATGACGACATTGACACAAGCTTACAAGTAAAACAATTATACGGATATCAGAAAATGTCACATTTACTTAATATATTAATTTTGATTAAAGTAATATTTTCCAATTTTTTTTTAATAAATACAACCAAAAAAAAACCCAACCAACCCCCCCCCCCCCCTCAAAAACCAAAAACAAATAACCAGAAAAAGCAGGATGATTCTATTTCTAAAAATACGTCTAAATTAAAAATCAATTTCTCTTAAACCAAGTACAAAAAAGTGGAATAAAAAGAAAAGGAAAACAAACAGTTAAATTAATAGAAAAATTCAATACTCCATTATGAACAATCATCCAATATGGATTTAACATGATCTTTGGTCAATAGTAAGTTCACTTCCCAGCAACTTTTACAAATCTTTTTTATTATGTCATTAAATTTTGTAGAAAAACTAGGATCTCTTGTAGCAATCTGAAAGCACAGAGTAAATAGGTTAGAAGGTAGAACGACACAGGGGGAGACAACGACGTTTTGGCCGAAGGCTTTTGCCAGGCATGAAAACAAAAACCAGAGAACTGGTTTAATTAAACATGAAAGAAAACCCTCTGGGTCGAGGAAAGGGGGGAAGGAGGGAGGGGAGGGGAGAGATATGGAAAAGCGTAGTGGCAGAAAATGGCTGTGTGGCACAGTGCCGGATGATTACTCCCGGCACTGTACCACACACCCACACCTAGGAGGTGTTCACTCCTTGCTTTGAGGCTTCAGCAGTCCTGTTTTGTTATCAATCTCTTGCAATAGGGCCATAAGATGAGTGTTGTAGCATCAAATATCCCATTCATAGCACTTATACTTAGGATCACTTCTCACAGGAAATAAAAAAATCACTGCCTAAGTTATAATCAAATTAAATTTACACTTTGACTCACTTGAATCACTAACATTATTGGCAACAGGCAAATTTTTTTTGTCTAAGCAGCAATTTGTAGTGGATTTTAATTATATTACAATGCATGATTACTAAGTAATGGCAAACTTGTGAAAGAGCTTGTATAAACAAGGCTATCTCATTTTGTTGTGGCGCATGAAATGGAGTTACAATATACACTTCAAGTTATCTTTGAAGCTCTTCACATAAGTTTTCCTCAAAATGAAGAATCGGCCACCACAAACATAAAAGGAGTTTATTCTGACAAAGCAGGAGAGTTTTCTAGAAAACAGATGATGGGGATTGAAGTCTTTTGATGGATAATGATAGACAGTGTGATGCTGAAAATTATAGAGACTATGATTTTTGCCATTTGCAGATGATAAGCCTACTGTACAAAGTGAAATAACACACAAACGAGAGTGCCAAGGTGCCTTGGCTGAAATATTTGTTAACAAAGCCACAAACCTTCTGGTTCGGTCTCTGTATTAAATTTCATTCACAACAAAATCTACCACACAAAAAAAAAAAACAGTTAAGGTTTAACGCCGGTTCAACACTTTATAGGTCATTTTACCGGCGGAGTGCTTTACTCATGTTAACTGATTGTCACACAGAAATAAACAGGGGACGCAATGCAAACACCTCACTCGGTCATATTTTACTGTCATTGGGCCAACCAGTCTTAGCACTGTTCCCATAATGCTGAACGCCAAGCGGACAGCTGCTAAAAACAATTTTTACACCTTGAGTATGTCGCTGCATGAGATCCAACCCATGATCTACTGGTTCTGAGGCGGATGCTCAACCACTTGAGCCAGCAGCACTGGTATCTACAACAAAATGAAAAGCCTGCAAAATAAGACAAGCATTAAAGAAATGAAAGAAACTCGAAACTCTTGCCCAATTGACAACAGGACCACAGCCCACCATCAACCCTGAGACTCACTTTGGAAATTCAGCCCCATCCATGGAGGCCTCGTGGTCAACAAAAGAGTTCATGCTCTCTGCCACTTTGGACAGGTCAAACATCTCGGCAGAGCCTGAAGCCGACACCCCTCCCGCCTGTTTCATCATATTGTCGACGTCCTCAGGACTAATGGCCAACCAACTATCATCTGAGAACAAAAAACCCCATAAAAATGTTATTAACCATCATATATTATATGAGTTTATAGCATGATTGACTAAGAGAAGTAAATATGTCGGATAAAAAATTACAACTTTTACAAACCCTTTTCCCCTGACACTTATTGACTGCTAGCAACGAGAGGCTGGCTTATATGGAACTAAAAATTAGATAAACAAATGAAAGAATAAAATGACCAATCAAGGCTAAAAATTAATCCCTCTGGTTTAATTACATTCACTACCCCACACTAAAGCAAGTAAAGCTACATGATATAAATACAAAACAGGATAATATCTGAATATTAAATGCCTTATAAAAATCGAAATGCTTTGATAACTTGTGGTTATATTTAATCTTTCTTAATGTGTAACAGCAGACAGAATCTATAAAAGGGAATAAAAGAAGCATGATTATCAGCTGTAGCATAGGTAGGTTAAGAACACAAAACCAACTTTCCTCATTGACATAAACTATAACAGGAAACAAAGAAGACGAGATTACTATTTCTTACCATCTGATGGGGGTAGAGCTGCTTGCAACTGCCTCAAGCATTCATAGCTAGACTTTAATTTCTTTATTTGATTCAACACATAAAGCCCAATGTCATCAGAATCACTGGGAAATGGAAATTGAAAAAAAGTTCGGGCATGAAGCATAATCTATAATATCAAATGGGTATGTAGAGAGTATCTGCTCCAATTCTGCAGAAAGCAAGAGCCACACCCTGAGCAAGTCTGGCCAGACCCAACAACGATAAGACAGAAGATTAGCAGCGTGGAGGACCTGCGGCACACTGCTGCCTTTGTCTCGCAGAGAGGAAAGACCATCTCAACCATGCTTTTGGTGTGATGTGAACAAATGTTAATCCTTGATTTTCAAAGGATTGGAAAGAAAACTGGAGACATCTTAATTGCTACTCTTAACTGCTTCTTCATTAACATATCAGTATCAGTACTCCTTCACAATCTTTTAGTTTTACCTCACTTGTCACTTATATTTTTCAACTGAAAATACAGTCCAAACTCTGTGAATCATAACAAACAGCAGTATTCAGTGTCCAGCTGCTTCCAATCAGATGGCAATTAAAGACATAAACGTCAAGGTTTAACAACCTATTTTTTTTACACACAATAGATCAAATCATCAGCTCAGGACATGTTAATGTGCTGCCGTACAGAGATAAACGGAGGTTTCAGCACAAATATCTCGCCCAGTCATATCATATTGACTCTGGGACAACCAGTCTTAGCACTGTTCCCATAATGCTGAATGCAAGACGGGCAGCTGCTAAAAAACTGATTTTTACAGCGTGGGTATGTTGTAGGCTGGGATCAAACCCACAATCTACGGGTAATGCACCACTTGCGCCAAAGAAGATGTTTAAGATGGCAATTGAATTTCACAAATGGACCTGTATCACTGGCCTGTATATCACATTTAGAAAAATATACTGAAACAATTTCTATTTTGCCCTACCGAAACTGATGTAACTCATGATGACGTAATAAAACAAACGGCAGAGCAAACATTAGATCTGCTATAGACAGAACAGAAACACAATCTGTCCTGTTATAAATGGCCTGTCTTTATTCGGACCCAAGTTCCAATATGCTTGATTTTACATTTTTTATTGTGTTATTTTAAAAAATCTAGTGTTCACTTTTCTATCTTGGTATCAGAAGATAGAACAGTTTCGCTTTTATTGCAGTGTATATTCAACTATTTGTAAAAGTCTAAAAATATCCAGGATGGTATCTATCATTCATTGATTAGAGACTCCGTTCTTAAACAAACCCTCTCAGCTGATCAGAGGTCGCTTTGTTGAACTGATTTGTATCATAGAACTTGAAAGTAGAGCAATTCACAACCAAAAGATGACATCTACAGAACATATAAGCTTAATAAGTACAAGTAAAAAGGGAACTGTGTTTTTTTTTCCTCAAGCAACCCCCTGCTCGCAGTAACATGCTAGACATCTAGATGCCTGGTTCAGCGATCTTTCACAAGTAATCCTGCACAATATCACACTTTTCCTCCAACCAACACCGTTGAAATTTGTTGTGGATACAGGCCTTGATCGGCAATACATCGTAATTTAGATAAAATAACACCTTGGGCATTTTAACACGATGTTACAAATAAAATCAAAACATTTCACACAGAGTGGCAAAGATACGGTCTTCATCGAACAAAATCATTGACACAGCCAAACCAAAACTAGAAAAAAAGGTCACAACACTGACAACACTCAATTCTTAAATCACTCGCAAATCGCAGAACTATAATTTCACTACCACCTTCAGTTCGACAACTGTATTTTTCTCTCTATTCCATCAGACAGTCTGAGGTTTCTGGTACGTAACGTCAAGATAGATAGCCACCGACTGCCCAAAAAAAGACATACATCATGGTGCAAAGAAATCTGTATTTTCACAAGTGCACGTCACGGGCTACGCAGTGTGTTCCGGAAATTGCTGATATGATTTTTTTACTATTTTGGGTTTAGAAGTGTGTCAGGGGAAGGAGTCAGTACAAGTGGGTTTTTTTTGTTGTTGATAGAGAGATGGCGGTTTGCTGTGTCCGCATTACAAAAACAGGTCAAAGGTGTTTTCATTCCATCATGGACATGGAAAATGCTAAAAAATTTATAGTCTGAACTCAGACTATAGTCTGAGGATTTAAAGGCCTGTTTAAAACCCACAATTGTAGCCGGTGCCGAGAAAGAAGTGGTTACATCTAACCTAATTCTCAGATGCAGTAAATCAAAGTCATCCAATTGCTCTTAGAAGAAAAAAAAATTCACACTTACTTGGTATGTTTAGAAGAAATTTGAGCAGTGAAAAACTGCTTTGCTTCTTGCAAGAGTTGCATGTACAACTTGGAACCCTCAATTTCACCCTGGGGAAGAGGAAAATATGATTAAATGATTCCGTCCTTCTACCGAGCTTGCAAAATTCAAAACAACAATGGCCAGATAACAGTGATCAGATCTCACTACAATAATAGGCCTCATCATTTCAATTCCAGCCTAATTTGGGTCCATTCAGTCACTCTATTAAAAAAAAGAAGAAGAAAAACAACAAAAAACCTTCAAGTAAATCTTGAAAGTAAGAGTATGTTTCCAATAGGAAAAAATGTCATTTATTGTCTTGATGCACGTAATGATTAAATCTGTTTTATGAGACAAAAGCAAAAAAAAAAAAATCCCTGCTTTGAAGAAAAACATGTTTAAGAATATTCTATGATTACTTCAAACTGCCATTTGTCAGGTCTAATCAATCCCTCTTCCAAAACAGCTAAGAAGAAAAATGAAATGGAAATCTGACTTCCAATGAATGGTCATTATTGTCAGAATAGATATTATCCAATTTTGTAAAATACACAGAGCTGAAAGATAGCGTGTCCTTAAGGATACCATCAAGTGTTTACAAAATTTTCCACTCACTCTGAAATAACCTTTATTCGTCAACGTTTTCCTAAACTGCTGCCACTTTGGATTGGACTCTTCAACAACAACATGATTCATACTGTCCACGGTGAGGTCATCGGGGTACTTTGCACACAGAATCTCAAAGCCGTGGGCCTTGGTGGAGACAAAATAAAGTGAAGAATTGATACAAAGCAAGGTTTTATAAGAGTAAACAGCAGGGGATGGATCCTGGGTCGAGTGTGAGTGTTGGTGTATTTTGGAGCTTCAGTTCCTGAGTTCCTGGTTTGCAGTTAAAATTGCTTACTGTAAGTTTAAGAAAAAAATTGAAATTGGTACCTTGATATAATCTGAAAAAACACTAACAGCTTACTTTTATTTACCTATGTTTCTGGATTTACTTCAAGTTTAGCTTATTTTTCATTCATTCTTTCCATTGCAACAAGAAATATTTGATTTAAACACATGGAAGCTTGTATTTTGAAAAACAAAATCAAAAGAGAGGAATCCCTTCTTTGTAAACGGCAAATGTTGAATCTATTTTCTTTTGATTTACAAAACAGAATTATGAAGAATTATAATACTTGCATTCTTTGTTTTTATCATGTTGGGAAATGTTTTATGATACTGGAAAGAAACAGAAAATGAGTGCAAAGAGGCATACCAATTTCATTCCAATATCCTTTTCTTTGTATTCTGCATTGGAAGGGGATATCAAGGGCCAGCCACTCTGTCTGTACGGAGTAAATCTCTGTTGGGAAAGCTGGGCGTATTGACAACGAGTCATCTTCACCTAAAAGGCAGGGTGTGGAATAGAGAAAGGAGTAAAAATAATGATCAACAGTTATACTGTCAATCTTGACTTATATTCATATAATTCATTAGAGGAAAAAGTTCTTCCTTTCTTTTTCCATCTTCAACTTATTTCACTTTATTATGGTGTAAGGTTAGCTGTAGTGAACACATTTCCACCTCTGATTTTGATCTAGTCTTCTTATCTTGCTGCAGCAAATTTATAACCTGTTTTTTTACTATTTTTGATGATATTGCTTCCAACAGTACTTTTTTTTGGTCAACCTACCTCTTGGTAATTAGCCTTCTGCCTTACATTCTAAGATAGTAAAAAATTAATAACAGTAAAAAATGAAAATTACAATCTAATTCACAAGTGTTTATGGAGTGAAGAAAATGCTGTAAATGTAAATGCAGAATGGAAAAAATTCTGACCGTTTGTGGGGAAAATTTAAATTATGAAACATTTTTTTAAAAAGTCACCATTACTGTCCTTCATTATTATTATTATTATAGCAGATCTTTATTGTCCAATAAAAGGCAATTTGTCTTCAGTTACACCAGTATACAGTTCCTTAATACATTCA
>JAUEKY010029662.1:0-11658 GCA_031833965.1 Scyllaea pelagica
AGAGAGAGAGAGAGAGAGAGAGAGAGAGAGAGAGAGAGAGAGAGAGAGAGAGAGAGAGAGAGAGAGAAAGAGAGATTCCTAAACTAGATTGTTAGGCATTGCTTAGTGACAAAAATAATTCTCAGTTTCTTTTTATTCTAAATGCTGACCCCTGTGAAAATATTTTGTTTTCATACTTAAATGAAAAACTGCTAATGTATGGGGAAATTATGTACGAATTTTGCCTTTTCTAATTGTTGTGGAATACTTCTATTTTGTGAAAGGGCCATGATATAATTTTCTGGGGATCCTTCTTGTAGCAACACTTACATGTTATAAGCTGTTTGTAGCAATATTTCGCATTTTTTGTTTTTGTGACAATTAATATTTTCATGTCTTTGTTTAAGGACTGGGCTCTCAATTCTAAAATTGATTATCAAAACACATCTTATTTGTACATACTATAACCTTAACCAAAAGATAAAAGCACTAATTTCTATCTGCAGCTATGTCGAATTCCATCCAACAGTATGCTCTCCTGGCTCACTCTGATAGTTGCCGCGTGTGGGATAGAGAGAAAAATGTGTGGCAAAATTCATCTTGTAAGGTACTATGACTTTTGTTTTTGCAAATGATTTCAACTTTAACATGGTCTCACACACACACACACACACACACACACACACACACACACACACACACACCTACCTGCCCTTAATTTTGCCTTTAATTCTTTACAAACCAATATTCAATTCAGAGTATGATAATTGATCATAATAAAGATCATATTCCAATTCATTGGATGAGCTTAGCTAAAGTCATCTTTCTTTTATACTTCTTGGGATTGATAAAACTTAAAATCATCAAAAGGTTTAAAACGCAAACTTTCTTCTTCTTCCATGTCCCCACAAAGTTATATGTCCAAACTGGTCTGTTTTGTGAATGTGGTATTCTTTAGCAGTTCTCTGGGGAGTGTAGTGCCTGGCTCCATTATTTTCCTCAGCTCTTGGAACCTCTGAGATAGCAATGTTATCCAATAATACAGCCAACCATGCAATATTTGAAGTCAACTTGCGTATTTTAGTATGTGTATTAAGCTACTTTGCTATTGATGATTTGAGATATTGGCTGTTCTTGTACGCAAATATAAAATGAATAGTTATGAAGAGTTCAGTTAGGAAATAAATGCTCATTCCTAGTAAATAATGTTTACAGTGAGTATTTGATATTTTTTGAGTCTGTCAAAGGGGCCTCCAGTTGGTGAGCAGAATTGAAATTTCAATCTCTAAAGCTGGAGCAGTCAATGAATAGCATCAAATTACTTTCATTTCACTTCATTATACAGTACCCTTTTACCATCACAGTGTAGGGCCGACTGTTATTGAGACGGAATTTCTCTGGATCATGCCATTAAGTCAAGCATGTGATCAGCCGACTGTGACCTTTTGGTTGTACTGGTAGGATTTCAATTTTGCCTGGACAGCGGCCTTGCGGCCTACTCTTTTCAATTTCCAACTCCCAAGGGTTCTTTAACGCGCACAACCTGCATGCGGGACCTCCGGGTTAATCATCCGTCTCCGATAGGACTAGGCTCTAGATCCCACCTACCGAAGTAGTTGAGATCAGGGGAGTGGCATATGGGGTTTTCTTGGGGTTTTAGCAATAAAAATCACTATGTGATTTTTTGTCCCAAGACAGATTCGAACCTGTGTCACTTTGTTTTCAGCGCCAGAGCTATGACCACTGAGCCACCGTGTCCCCCATCAAATTACTTTTCATTTCCATTTCTTGACTTTTTTTCTCGTTGAAAAAAATATTGAAATACTTTCTTGTCAGGCGTGCCACGATTTGTTGAAGAAAAATGAAACTGCCATTGGTTTATATTTTCTAGTTTGATTGATTGAGATTGCATCATTACTGTAAAAATGAATCCTTCTGTCACTTTTATTGATGTTGCTAAAACAGGTGCGCATATCACTTTGAAATTGATATTTGTCTGGAAAGAATTGAATTTTTAACATTTCTGGTTGCCATTTGTTTTCTGACTTAGTAAAAGCATCTAGAAATAGGGAATTGCCTTTATGCAATTTTCTTTTAAGCAATAAATTGAGTTTGAACACTTAATAGAAAAAAGACAAAAAAAACTTTGAGTGCTTTAAAGGTTTTTAAAGACTCTTAACATTTCATTAGGGGAAATTTACGTTTAGTAAGAAAAGATAACACTTTCATGGTGTATATGATTATTTCAGAAAGCTTGATATTTTCCCCTCTGCCTTTATTTTGTGACTTTTTCTCAATTTAGGAAACCAGCTGCAAGTTCTGATAAACTTGAGTTTTTCTGTTAAAGCATACCCTCAAACAATGAAATTTGAGAGTAAATTGTGTTCTTTTTTTTTACAATTCCAGAAAAGGCTATAGTACACATGTGGACATACTAGGTACAAAGGATTATCATTGCTATTTCTTAATAGAGAAATCATTTAAATCTTATTTCCAAAGCTCTCCCCTTATAGTTCACCTGAGGAAACTATTTGTGATTGCCAAGATGCACCTGGCCATAATTTTGCAAGCTCTTTTTATGTACCACCAAACTTGATCAACTTTGATCTGGTCTTCAAGTGAGTAGGTTTAATGTCTTTAATCCCTTGACATGGCCTAAATTGTGCTGATAGCGCCAAAAATCCCTCAAGAAACAAACAAACAGAGTCCCTTTCATGGATGAATGCCACAAACAAAACTATTCTATTTCCTTTTAAGCAGTGGTTTCATTCTTGTTTTTAATTTCATTAAGGTTTTCCTTTTTATATCTGTAATCTTCTTTACATTATAATTGGGATCAGAGACCTAAGTGGTTTGTAATACAACGATTTAGGTTTTTATGCAAGAAGGGCTCAAAATTTCGTCATGAGTTTGAATAGGCTGGCTTTTAAAGTGTGATACACTTCACAACTAGAGGGTGAAAAAGTTTTATGTTGTGCAATTAAAATAGCAATGATACTCAAGACTCATATTACTGACAAATGATTGTATCTCACAACGTTGTTAGCTGCTGGATTTAAATCCAGTTATCTTTCGATATTGTAAGTCAAGTTTACATTAGTTTCCTATTGAAGCAAAACATGAAAAATTCCAGTGCTCGTATGAATCAAAAACCCATAGCCTTTGTAATTCAAGTCTTGTGCTAGAGATCTGTCAATATGTGTAAGATTATTTTAAATCAGTACTTTGAATGTTTCACACATCATAAAGATTCTGGTCAATTTATATGGTTTTTATTTATAAAGTGCTTATATTAGAAAATTTTAAAATCAGTACTTTAAATGCTTCACACATCATAAAGATTCTGGTCAATTTATATGGTTTTCTCATTACTTTCAAAGCATGATGCTTTTGTATTTGTCTTTTTCAAGAAAATTCTAAAATACAGGTATTATGATATCATTAAGTTTTTTCTTTGTTATTACTCTTTATATCCAGTAAATTTGATGCTGAGAATGCAGCTGTTTATGGGACCCTCATTTGTCTCTTTGTGATATTTGGTCTCATTGCTGTCTGGGCAAGGCGGAAAGGTCGTGTTGATGAACACTTGGTGAGACAAAAAGACATTTACATGTTTTTGAAATCTTCATTCATGTTCATGATTTGGAGCGTATCTTTGGTGGTATAGTTATGCTTTTACAGATTTAGTACCATTCTATCCCTGGGTTAGAATTAACTCAATTATAGTAAAAAGTAAAGTTGATAGGAAACATTAAGATGGCTACATTTTCATTCTTATCATTGAATTCATATGCTTAATTGAAGTGTTCAATGACAGGGAAAGCAGAATGATTCTCTGGACATCTTCTGTAAGCATTCCTGACTGGTCTCTAATATAATTTCAGACATAATTCAACAATGTTATCTAAAAGTTATTGAGTTCAAAATGAAATAGCCATGCTGCATGTGGACAAAAGAAAAAAAAATGTCAAACCAATAAAATAACAATTCAAGAAGAGAATCAAAATATTACATATACAAAGTGCTGGTTCAATCTTGAGCAACCCATCATATCAGAAAAATGGTAAAGGGCTCATTGGTTTCAAAACAGAACTTCACCAATGTTTTGAGTGAAAACTATTGTCAAAAATACTTCAGTGAAACAATCAACATTATGTAGAGATTTTACTGCAGCTAGCATTCTGCATTTTAAAAAAAGTTTCTTGAACCTTTTAGCAAACAGCCTGAAATCATTGGTGAGGTAAAAATTATCATTTTCTGCTGTGCCAATCAACCAGGTTGCCTTGGGCTAAAATCATCCATATACCAGTCCAGACTGGGATACTTGTTATGAAACAACTAAAAATATTAACTCAAATAATACTGACACATTGTATAACAGAGATATCTTCCATCACATTATTTTCATAGTGGTTGTAATCTTTTAATTTAGCCTTTAACTCTGAGTTTATTGAAAATTCTTCTATCTTTTTTGTCGTTTCTTTTTCTTTCTTTTTGGCTTTTTCTTTCAAATGTTTCCACACACTTCTTTTATTTTTCAGTGGAAAATAGGTTACCTTAAAGACAACTTAGAGAACGATGAATATTTCTACCTACTGACTGTACACACAGGCTTAACTGGCTCTTCAGGTACAAAATCTCGTGTCAGCTTCATTTTAACAGGAGAAGACGGAGACACAGGAGTGCGTCTATTGTCTGATGGAAAGAGGGTAGGTGATTATTGGAAAAAGTCGTTACAGAATAGGTTTCATTCCTTCGTGTTTTACAGAAAGAAAAAAATGTGTGGTCATTAACAGCTTTGGAGTGCATCTCTTAGAATTTCTATTGTTTAGAATTTTTTTCATTTTATGCTTCTTTTTTTTGATAAATGACCACCCCACTTCTTTCAAAAAATTATGTTTACCTCAACCTATAACCAAGCATTTTTTTACTTCAGCACAGAATAGTAACCCAATATACATAGAGGGGTGTTTAAAAACTCTAGAGTAAAGTTGCTCACACTTTCAAAATTTTGATGGCATGTGAGGGGGCTCGATCCTAAATGTTTAGGTGAATCAAATGCTTGATACAGAAATGAAAGAGTAGACATCTTGTTTTAATCATCACCACCTTTGCGTTCTAATGGTCAGCGTCGCTGGCCTGCAAAAAATGAAAATAAATTGCTGTATCACTATTGTGTCCTTTTTGTGGCTCAAAGTAAGGTTTTGTCAAAGTTTGCTTTCTTTATCCTCATTTAAATGAAAACCATCAGTATAATAATCCTGAAAACACGTTGAATTTGGTGCAACTTTCATTATCCTTGAATTATTGGTATAATGTCAATGCAACAGCATTCAATCTGAATCTCTGAATCTGGTGATCTTGAAATTCATTAAACCTGCATTCACTACATTTTAATGTACAGATTGATGTCTTAATTGCTAATCTGAAATATAAGTTACTAGCCATATTAACTATTTTTCAAGAGCAGTCACTAGAGCAGTTCAGGTACAATTTGCAGATCATTGTGCGACAGTATTGAAAAAAAAAACAAAGAAAATGATATTTCAACTAATTCATAGCTTAAGTACACTCGTGTTCAGATGTATTCATAATTAGTATCACAAGAAGAAATGATTACCATATATTTTGTCTCTTGCATGTCTTTTTTTATTCAGATTCATATGAAGACACTCTTTTGTTATGGTCATTAGAATGTGAAATAAGAAATCACAACCACAGTCACAGAAGTAATGAAATCTTCCATATCTTATATTATGCTACTCAGAGCATTTTCAAAAGGAAATTATGTCAATGGAATTATAGTCATCATAGTTTATCCCACAATGAACCTATTAAGTCTTCTTTTTTCCAGCACCTTGAAACAGGATTGGTCATGAAGTTTATCATGGCAACAAAACAAAGTTTGGGGGATCTCAAATTCTTACGGATCTGGCATGACAATTCTGGGAAAGGAACCGAGCAGTCTTGGTACCTCAACAAATTATCTGTGGAGGACATCCAGACAAATGCAAAGTATGTATTGTTTGGAATTTGAAGATAAGGGGCAGTGTTTGTCATGTGTGATAATAAGAATGAGTAAATAACAAATTTCATCCATTTTGTCATTTTAATCAAAAGAGTTGATTATGAATTCAAAGAGGAATTTCTTGAAATTATTGGGGTCAGGGATATTTTGTTGAATTGGAAATAAAATCATTGGCTATGCTGTTGTGACCAGTAATTTCATTACAGCTGCGCATAGGTAGGCAATTTGAGACTTTGATACTAGGAAAACTGTCATCTAGAGTTGTGAATAGAAATTTCAAATAATATCATATTATGGTCAGAGGTATTCTACACATAGATATACAAGGTTTAATCACCTTGATCAACTTGGTTGTTTAAGGCTATCTTTTTGCATTACCCTCAGTTCATCTTTGGTAGTATGGGAGGAATATTGCTAATCAAACAGAGTTAATTTTTGTTTGAAATTTTGATCTTTCTGTCTTTTTCTCTTTATACATAGGTCAATATTTTTGTGTGATGAATGGCTTGGAGTAGACAAAGCAGATGGCCGAATCGATAGAATACTTGCAGGTGACATAACTTTTGTTTTGCGTCAGTTCCATAATTTTTGTCACTCATACCTATTGACTGTTTTTTGAATGTTTAAAAGTTCAGGTCCAAGCTGTTATGCAGTTTGCTAGAATGCAGTGTACGGCTTCAGCTGCAAGGTAAAAGTTAAAAAAACATTCTACACTTGATAAGCGATCAAGTTATATCAAAGATTCAGGCTGATCAGAATCAAAGAGATTTGCCATTGAAAAGAATATCTCAATTCTGATATACCACTTCCTGTATGTCATATAACCTTCTCACCTAGATGACCTATTTGATTCAATATCTGAAAATGCAGAATATCTCTTATTTGAACTTCTAAAGCAATCTGATTTCAGGAGTAGAATTCTGCTATCTTTGTTGTTGTTGTTACCGCTGTTGTTGTCTTTTATTTTCCGATAGCTCTGAATTATCAATCCTAACAAGCATTGAATTGCAGGAAATTGATTATATTACACCATTTGTGCGGCTTTGTGGTCTAGAGGTAAAGTGTTTGGATTTTAGTTGTGTACTTGCAGGTTCAATTCTGGAAATGGCACAAACTTGAATTTTCCCCATTTCACTCAGTTGGTGTTATAGGAATGTTTGAAGGGATTTTCCCTGTGCCAAATGAAATGACAAGCACCTTGCAGGCTTCATGTCTTGTCCTGTGTGCTTTTACCTGTTGGGATTGTCGTATGCGATTAGATTTTATCTAACATTCAGCATTTCTATGGTTGCCAGTTTTGAATCAAATATTTATTTAATGAAAGCCAACTTCTATTCAAAATGTCACTTTATAAAGGTTTTATGATTATTTCATCATTTCAGTATCATTTGATGACGAGCTCATGAAATTCTCCAAGTTGGTCTCAGAACATAGCCGAATAAACTTATCAGATACCCACCTATGGCTGTCTGTATTACTGAGACCAGAAAAATCCATGTTCACCCGAGTGCAACGAGTAGGCACATGTCTGGCAACATTGTTGCTGGCAATGATATCAAGTGCCCTTTTCTATAAAGCTGAAGATGGTGAAGGAAATTCATCAAGTAAGCTTTTCAAATCAAATAGTTATTTCTATCAAAAAGCAATAAAATAATCTTGTAAATAACACAATCTTATAGGTAATCTTTTATTTTTTTGCCAAGGTGAACAATCACTGAGGTGTAAGAAAAGTAAACATTTATCTACATTATGTCTGGTGTATTGATTTGAAAGCTGATTTATGTTACTTAAATAAACAATGATCTACAAGTTCTTTATGGTTTATAGATATATAGATTTATAGTTTTAGCTTTTTTCACTTTTCTAAGCATAGAGTTTGATTGATTTCACATGAATTAAGTAGAATTTGGGTTCCTACATTATGATGTATCGGCAAAAGCTGCTTGAGAACAATTTGCAAACCATCACAAGCAAGTGGTTAGCAATCAACAAGACCTCTGGTGACTTGATACTTGATAACTTATTCAAGGCAGTTGACTGAGCGATGATCAAGCACTCAAATTCAAGGAGTTTGAGGAAAACAACACCTTGGGGAGATAGAGAAGAGCGTAAGAAGTCATTGTGTTTGATGGGGCAAATGAAAGACAATGATTTCTGTTAAAGATGCAAAAGGCAGGAATAGATAGAATAGCTTCATATTGATAAGTGCTTTCATCTGATATCAGTTCTTACCTTTTTTCAAACGCTTTTTTTTTCCAGATAATGTGGGAACAGAGGTTAGACTGGGAATGATGCGCTTTTCCATGGCTTCCTTATACACTTCTGTCATTGGTTTAGTAGTCACAGTGCCACCTGTAATTCTGATAGTATATCTCTTCAAATCAAGGCGTCCTTGGCAAAGTTCTAAGAACTGTTGTTGTTGCTGCTCCAGGCACAAAAAAATATCTTCCAGCATGGAACAAATTGGTATGTTTATGGTATGGTTATTTAACCGCAAAAACTCTTCAGTTACAGCCTCTAGCAATCTTTCTTTCCTCTATCATGATTCATATTTTTCAATTTGTTGTGGCCTTTAATATTCAGTCGAACATAATTGATTTAATTTACAATTATGTTTTTATGAATTCCATCAATTTAGACTATAATCCTCCATAATGATTATATGATGCCAAATTATATACCTGAGTGGACCAGATAAATGTACTTTGATTCTCATTTCATATTCACACCTCCAATCTTTCCATTGTCACTTTTCTATAGTGGTTGAGATGTGCCACCCCCCCTTCCCCCATTCTTTGGGATTATCATTTTTTTTATATTCTCAAAACTATCACCAGAATGCTGTATGTAAAAGATATAAACAGTCTTCTCATTCTTAATTCCATCTACTTTATTACTATATTGTTGAGAGTGTTCCCGTTAACATTGATCTTTTTCCTCTTTCTATAGCTAATTCTTTTTTTAAATGTTTCATTCTCCAAATAAATCTTTAAAGAATCTCTAGAAACTGAGTTAGCAAAGCAATCTTTTCACTTTATAGTCTTGTCACTGCTTGTCATTTTGAAAAATTTCTATCAATAGGAAACAGCTGCTTCTAAATCAGTGTACCTTTATCTTGTCTCTCCAGCAAAATACAAGTCAGATTCCAGCCTTCAGATTGATCCTTTTCATGGCAATTATGAAAAGAACCGGATGCCTGCTTGGTGTTTGATTGTTGCATGGATATTAGTGATTACAGTTATTTTGGTCTGCTCTTTTTTCCTCATACTGTATTCAATGCAGTGGGGTAAAACAGTGGCTGAAGAGTGGTTGGCCTCCTTTGCTTTATCAATCTTTGAGAGTCTATTTGTTCTGGAGCCACTAAAGGTAAGTTGCTGTCTAAAAAATAGTTCCATGTAATATGTTCCATTTAAGTCCAGTTGTTTGTTGTTTTGAAATAAAACCCTTCAACCTTCTTATTGTGAGTATGAGGTCCTGCATTTGGGGACATTGTTCATACTAAAAGGACACTACAGCATATCTCCCTTTTGCCTGGAATAAAGAAAAAATGGATGTCATGTCTCTGACAAAGTAGTGTCTTTGTTTAAAGTAAGGAAGGAGGGGGGAAAGAGGGGGAGGGGGTGCTTTTACCTTGGGGTGGGGGAAAGGTGGAATTAGGATAATTATTTATAATTAGATCTTGTCATATCTTATTGCTTTCTTTTCTATACTGCTCAGTCATTCATCACCTTATTATTGATAGATTGTTTGTTTGTATTTTAGAAAGAGAAAGAATTGTTCTTATTTGATCCTTGTCATGTTATTCTTTAATATCTGATTTAAGCATTACAAACTTGGCTGTTAGAAAGAGAAATAATTCAATATAAGACATTATCTCTTCAGGTTATCTTATTGGCAGCCTTATTTGCCATTTGCCTGAGAAGACCACAAGGAGAACCAACTGCCGACCTTCCTTTGAATGTCATTCAGCAACAGTCTGCAGCAAACAGTTGTAAAGAATTGGGTAGTGTAATATTTTTTTACATTTCTTAAACTTGTCCTCTAATAAATGTTGCAATGTATCAATTTGTTCCTATAGAAGATATTTTCTTCTCCCACAAAATATTACCCTATGAGAGAGATTAATTGTTGATTCTAAGTCAATACCAAATAGATTCAATCATATTGTGGTGATCTCAAATGGATCAATAATGCTGAGCATTCATTTGGCTATGATTCTATGATTCTAATGCTTTGCTCTGATATTTTCCTCTGTGTTAGATCCAGCATTGATTCCACCTGATCCTATCCCTGAAGACGTCTTGGAAAAAGCCCGTAAAAGGAGGCAGCAAGAAGCCCTTGCTTACTCTGTCTTTGTTGAACTTCTTATGTACATATTTTTCATATTTTGCATATTCAGGTAAATGAGGGGAAATCTGAATTTATTCAGATTTGTTTCTTTGATTTTATTAAGCCTTAAGATGAGGGGACTCCACTACAATTAATAATTAATCACTTTTGCTATATACCGAAATGTGATGAAATCATTAAGTTTTATTTTCCCTCTCAACTAAAAATGCTTAAGGCATCCTTTAAATCACATTAGGCCATACATCTTTGTGTGTGAATTTGGGTGTGTTCTTCCTAAATATTTTCAGTCAATAGTTAACATTTCATTCGGATTCAACTTCCCTGGGAAAATACACGCATCTTTTTACATTCATTTAAAGAGCAGTGTCATTGAATTGAAAAAAATATATAATTCGTTTTATTGCATCTTTAACTTTTAAAACAGAGATAAGACCAATGAACAAAAGTGGCTTCTCTAGCATACAGCAAATAAGAAGACCTCATGGAGTTCTATATCATACACAAAAAGATCTATTGGTTTTTATCAAACTTTCTTTTATACTTCTTTATATCAGTGTAAGTTATGGCAACAGAGACGCCAGATCATTCATGCTCAATGACCACATCCAGTCTGATTTGGTCAAAGCCCCATACCGCAAAAACAGAGAATATTTTGGATTGGACGAAGAACCTTTAACATGGTCTAAGGTAAACACAATAAAATAAAATTCAATATCTCCTGAAATATTTTAACTTTAGCTGAAACAGATGAGATTTATTGAGTCCTTAGGATATACCTTCTTTTATTCTGATCCAGTCACTGAACCAAGTTGAAAATGTGTACACACTTAGAAAAAACCTGCAATACATCAGCCCCTTAACCTAAGGGTTTCAATTTTTCACTTTTGTTACTGCAGAAATTAAAGATAGTCACAGTGTCTGTCGGGCACAAAGCTTTAAAAGATTATAATTTTCCTTTATCAATTTTTTTTTATCTGTCTTCCTGTCTTAAGATTGAGACTAATTCAAGCATTGACCTTAAACATAATTTTATGGCTGAGTTTTCTTTTCAGTTTTAATCCAACAAATACGATTTGTCTTTTTATCTCCATTTCTTCTCATCTGTCTCTGTCTCTCTGTCTGTCTGTCTCTCCCTCTCTCTCTTTCTTTCTTTCTTTCTCTCTCTTTCTCTCTCTCTCTCTATCTCTCTCTGTCTCTCTCTCTATCTCTCTCTATATATGTGTATCTCTCTCTCTCTCTCTCTCTCTCTCTCTCTCTCTCTCACTCTCTCTCTCTCTCTCTCTCTCTCTCTCTCTCTCTCT
>JAUEKY010029773.1:0-10262 GCA_031833965.1 Scyllaea pelagica
GGTCATGTGGTAAATCTCTTTTGCTGGTGGCCTTAAGGTTGTGAGTTCGGTTCATTTCAACGACGGAGCAAAATTGAGCCCTTGTGATGGGGAAAGGCTCTTTATTTTAATTTTTCCCAATCCGCTCATAATGTGTAAATTACTACCTGATCGTTAATAGCGTTGTTAATATCCGAAAAAAAATTTATCGTTTAACGCCTTCTATTACACAATTTAGGTCACACCGCCGGTGGAGCACTCTAGATATGTTAACGTGCTACTACACAGAGATAAACGGAGAACTCACACGAATATCTCATCCAGTCACATTATACTGATACCGGACCAACCAGTCTAAATACTGTTCACACAATGCCGAGTGCCAGGTGGGCAGCTGCTAAAAGGCTATCTTGACGACTTAGGTATGTTGCGGCGTGGTAATCGAACCCGCCACCTACCGATCACGAGGCAGAGGCTCAACCAAGTGCGCCAACGATGTCCGGAAAAAAAACACCTCAACTCTCTAGCACCTTGTAGGCTGCAATACCCTATCCTGTTTATTTCGTATTGTTGTTACCCTAGGTCCTCGTAAAATTCAAAGAAAATAAAAGGTTAAATTTTGAAACGGACATGATATCGCCTACGGAGTGCTGTGGATAAACTAATGCCAAAGAAGAAACATATCTCATCCATGTAACATTCTACTGGTACAGGGTCAATCCCGACATAGCAATCATCCCAATAATACTAAATATCAGCCAGGCTGGCTGCTAGATTGACGGATTTTAAGTCTTAAAATGTTTGACGCAGCAATAGATTTAAACCACAACCGAACAGTTCTGAGACAGATTGACCACTTCTTGAGCCAATAGTGCTGTTGCCGAGACAAGACGACACTGTCATTCATTGTTGAAAAAATGTGATGCACAGAAAGAGAGATAGATAGATATATAAATAGAGAGGAATTTTCTTTGTTTTGTTTTGCTATCAGTTCCTCTTTGTGTTGCCCGGTGACAGCATAGGGACCCGACACAATGTGTTTGATACCAGATTGTGTCAAAAAGTACAGGCCCAATCTGGTATCAAAATAGGTGAGGAAAAAAGTTCTGAGGCAAGGGCAGGGAGAGAGCCGGAGATTGGACTTGCAGCCTTATCTACAAAGATATGCTGCTTAGCCACGACTTGTAGAGAGGGAGATTCATATAATCTAATTTCAATTTAGGAACAGTGTGTGTTTGGGTATGTTTACCTATGTTGGGATTATACACCAATATACGTATTATATGCTTATGAAATGAAAGAAAAGGAGAAAAAGAATAACAAGAACAAGGAGGGGGGGGGAAGAGAGAGAGAGGGAGAGAGAGAGAGAGAGAGAGAGAGAGAGAGAGAGAGAGAGAGAGAGAGAGAGACGAAGAGACAGGAGAGCGAGAGAGACAGACAAACAAGATAGACAGACATTCCTACAGACTTTAGTCTTATTTCTACACTAATTATTTCCCTTTATATTACTCCCACGACAGGAACGTCGCAAATTGTGGGAAGACGAGTTTGACAGAATGCGTCAGGAGTTCTTCACCCTGAAGCCAGCCCAGATGTCGCCCCAGGCAGGGGCGTCCTTACACCTTGACACGGGCATGCGCAACATGTATGAAACAGATGCCGAAGGCCTTCAGAGCTTCAAGGTCAGGTTCGAGGTCAGCGAATTCCAACCAGAAGAGATTCAGGTGAGGTCATGGATGAAATTGTGACTCTGGTGAGTTATAGTGTATTCAAGAATGAGGCATGGGCGTTTGTTTTCTTCTTTCTCGATCGTGTTTTTGTTTCTGTTGTACCAGCTGGCTTTTTTGGCAAAAGTTGTTGAGGATCCGCCCCGTAGCTGGTAAGTCGTCGGTTCGATACCAGACCGCGATAAGAATCGGTTTTCCTAGCAGTTGTCCGCCTAGAGTTCGTCATTATGAGAACAGCGTTGAGATTGATTGGCCCGGTATCAGTACAACCATTATGTGACCGAGTGAGATATTTGTGTTGAATCCTACGCTTATCTCTGTGTGGCAGTACATTAACATGTCCAAAGCAATATGCCAGTGATGTGACGTATTAGGAGTTGAAACAGCCCATTAAACCTTACCGCTAAATGTTGTCTTCAATTGTTTGTCCTAGCTATCTTTTATTTTTGTTTTATTTGTTTGTTTTTATTTTTGTAAGGCTTTGTATGAATTCTATTGGTAGACTCATGGGCATGTGATCGTGAAGCTGCAAACTCATTATCCTTGGCTGTTGATAGCGTTTGCCTTGCCCGGTAAAAAGAAACTAACTGCTTATTGTCTCGCCTCATTGTTGTGTGCTTCTTTTGGCTTTGGCGACATTGTAATACTACGGTCTGAGCACGTTTAATCAATACTGCGCTATATCATAAATCATGTTAACTATTTGCTCTTGTTGTTTGCTCTTTTGTGTTTTGCTGTTGTTGTTAACTCATACAGGAAGTGTAACAAATTAAACATCCACCCTAAGCAATCAGGTAAGTTGAAAATAGTTTGGTAACGTTATGATTATGTTGACAGACGGAATTCCAAACAAATTTGAATGCAATTGTCAACAGAAAACAGAAAGTTTGATTCATGAGAAGTAGACCTAGGAAACAATTGAACCTGAGGCCAGACCATTGCATAGCTTGTAAACAAATTCTGGATATCAATTCACGGCAGCAAAGGAAAAAAAGGCTGCAAAACCTTTTATAGCGCAATATTCTACTAACTAGTTCGATAGGCTTTACAAGGCGAGTTCGGCTAACAGCAACACTCTACTTGTTGGCTGAGAAATACAGCCCGTAAGGCGTCAGCATAATTTACTTTTATTTCGGCCAGGAGCAGCATTGTGAGGCAGGGTGCCCAACTAGCAGCCGCCAGGCTACGAATTCAAACAGTCTACCACTAGACCTCCATTATTGGAAGTCCTCTTCTGTAGCCTGACAGCGATAGGGCAATTTCACGTGAGCTGAGCAAGCTTGCTTCATTTGATCGGGATTTTAGATACCAAGTTAAAGACGAGGATGGTCCAAATTATCAACGTTCAAAGATTATGTTTTGCACGCTGCGAGCCGGGCAGTAGGCAAGCTTGTACCACACTTCCGTTCTGAGTTTTTTTTTCCTTTTATTTTCACTTCTTTATCCATCTCCTTGATTGTTGGCTGAGAAATACAGCCCGTTAGGCGTTAGCATGTAATTTCATTTCGGTTAGGAACAGCATTTTTAGGCAGGGAATCCAACTAGCAGCATTGAGGCTACGAATTCGAACAGTCTACCACTAGACCGCCATCATTGGACGTTCTGTTCGGTAGCCTGACAGCGGCGGCGCAATTTCACGTGAGCTGAGCAAGCTGCTGTACTTGATCGGGTTTTTGGATACCAATTTAAAGGCGAGGATGGTCCGTAACATAATCAACGTTCAAAGATTATGTTTTGCACGCTGCGAGCCGGGCAGTAGGCTAAAATGTACCACATCACCGTTTTGAGTTTTTCTACTACTTTCAGTGACTGTTCCACTTCTTTATCCCTCTCCTTGTTGGCTGAGAAATACAACCCGTCAGGCGTCAGCATATAATTTCATTTCGACCATGAACAACAGCATTGTGAGGCAGGGAATCCAACTAGCAGCATCGAGGCTACGAGTTCGAAGAGTCTACCGCTAGACCGCCATTATTTAACGTTCTGTTCAGTTCCCTCACCGTGACAGAGCAAGCCGCTGTGCTTGATCGGGTAGTGGGTTGCCAAGTTAATGACGAGGATGGTCCCAAATATCAACGTTCAATGATTGTATTATTTTGCACGCTCTGAGCCATGCAGTAGGCAAGATTGTTACGTTGGTGTAACGTTGGATAATGATATGTCAATAAAACAAGCTGATTTTTTTCAAATGTGCGTTTACATTATATCTTGATGAATGCAAAGATTCTGTACACAGAATTAATTTGATCAAATACCAATGCTGCGCATAATGTATTTTGTAAGATTTTTTTTGTGATGATACTTTTTATCCCACACTTTATTTAATTTATTTTGTTTAATTTTGAATACTTAATAGTGGGTCTTTTTTTGTTCTTTTTAGTACCCTTCTTTATATTCTATTCTTTCTTTTATCCCTATTGTTGATTTTTGGGCGGGGGTGCCTAGAGGTAATCACTGAAAAAATCAATCAAGGGCAGTTTCTTCCAACAAAGCAATTTACTTGTTATCTCTTGCCCAAATGCTTTCTAAATGGGTTTAATTGGAAGGAAATGCAACCGCGAAGGGCACCTTTCTTGTCTGCCTTACATCAACACTGTTCACACAGAAATTGCTCCACCGCCCTCTTTCTTTCCATCTGTGCTGACAGCTGTCATGCGAGAAACATCCGATTATCTGCTGTCTGTTCTCCGCTTGCATTGCTGTTTTGTTTGCAGCCAGTCTTCTGATTTTGTTGTTCAGTACTTCTTTGTTTTGCTCCAATTTTGTTGTTCTAGCTGTTGCTGGTTTTAATGTTTTCGTTTTCAAATACCTCACCTTACCTTAGTCCTCTCAATGCATGAAGGCACATTAAGCCTTGACAGCGTTTTTCCCATTTTGTCCGGTCCGCAGCGGACCGAGGTTTTGAAGCCTTTTTCCTCCAACCATCGCAACCCCTCTCTCCCTCCACTGTCCTCTGCCATGTCAACTTGCGGCGACCCCTTTTTTGTTATCCTTCTGTCTTATTTTTGTGGATAGAATCATATTACCAATGTGAAATTAGGCAGAATAATTCTTATAATGTGATATGGAGGCAGGGAAAGACGAGGAAAACGGAAAACGAAACCAATGTTTATGTTACGGAGAACAATAATATTATGTTAAAATACGGGGAAAGGAGGAAGTTCACCTGAGAAAATGATGCGTATAAATACATGCATGGATGTAAAGAACATAGTATTTAGTAGTTTAGAAACACAAAGATGATGGTGAAAAGAAAGGAAACAATATCGTGCTTGTGAATGTCATTGTTAAAAAATGCATGGGACGCTTAGGACAAGATGATATGTCCTAATGGAGAGATACACGAAAAGTTCACTGAAACAATAATATGTGCATCCAAGCCAATCTGATACAAGGGTCCGACCAACCTTAGTACTGCCCACATATTATATAAACCGCCAGCCAGGACATCTGTTTGTTTTATGAATGATTTCTGCATGGAACGGCTAGGGATCAAAACCAAGACATTCTGGCTTCGAGGTGCACGTTATACCATCAATGTCACACTACTGTTTCCTGTGCCTACAAGCACAGCACATGTTTTCAATATACATTTGTAGCAGTCATTAAACGACTAAATGACATGGTCAATGAGTGAATAGTGTTCTTACCCGCAAAAACATTGTTCTCTTACCTCGTAGTGACCACTCATTCATCAATGTGACACACCATACTCTGAAAAGCTTTCAAACTTTTTGTTGTGAATTTAGCATTGCTTTTCTTCTTACTTTCCTTCTTTCTTCGTCCTTGAACCTATTCTATCTTACGTTGTATGTAATGTTGACTGTTTTGAAGAGACATTCGCATCTGATCTTTGTAAACAGTTTTTTTCTTTGGTCCATAAAATAAACTGATTCTCTTTTCTACGTTTTCTGATATTGTTTGTTACTATAATTACTTTGGTTAACCTCTGGATAATCTGCAACTTGATTTTGGTTTTTCTATCGTCATCAAATCTGTTTACACGATCTAACCACCTAAGTTTGTTCTTTTTAACCACATTATAAAGACATTCTAAAATACATCTCATCTGTTTCCGATTAATCAGAGCTTGGTATATTTTTTCTTGGACTGGATGAATAGCTATTCAAGACGAAGCATTAAAGCTTTTACCTGCATTCATAGCGCACCTTTGATTAGTTTTGCATGGCCCAGTAGAAAAAAAAACAAACAACAAAAACAAAAACAAAAAAAGCACCAAAAACCTTCTGAATTCTGGTTAGGCAGTGAGATATCAAATGATGACTTTGCATGCTGTTAATTAAATACAAATAAAAACTTATTTATTTGATGATTTCAACTTTTTTTGAAATAAGAAATTCATTGAAAAAAATATATATACAGGCAAGACTGGAAGTCCCCTGATATCGCCGTGCTATAAATTGGCTACCTAAGATGTAAAAGTTAGACTAAAATGTGGGGATTTTAGCCTGGCCTTGGGTTTGGCATCCCAGGAACAGTAGGTACCAAGTCAAGTTGACTGTTTAGCTCGTTGGCTTTGTGGTCTAGTCGAAGACTCTTTGGGCTTGTGATCGTGAGATCGCGGGTTCGATTTACTTGTCGGAGACGGCACAAAGTTGAGTCCTTTCATGTTACTATTGGTTGGGGACCCCTTGTAAAGCGCTTTGAGCACGTTTAGTGGATATTGCGCTATATAATTGCCCTCCTTTTTTATCGGATTCACTCTACATTCACTTAGGGAGATATGTGAGTGAGCATTTGGGCTATTCCAGTATGATAGCATAATAGCTTGTGCAAAGAGCACTCCTTTGACTATGTAATACAAAGTGTCCCATAAAACAACAGTAGAGCTGTTGAAACATTTTAAACTGAGAAAGATATTACAAATATTATGTTGGTCTTATCATTGCAGGTCAAGGTTCAAGACAACAAACTGATGGTCAACGCCAAGCACGAGGAGAAATCCAACCAGACCTCAGTCAGCAGGGAATACAGCAGACAGGTACAGAGATCGATCTCTCCTTACATGTCATCGCCATGGTAGAATCATATCATAGACGTGCGGCTTTGTGGTCTAGTGGTAGTGTAGACTCTTGGACTTGAGATCGTGAGAGTCCTTCGAAAAGGCTGTTTACTAACATTTCCCATCCACTCAGGTGTGAATGAGTACCTGGCCATTTACAGCATTGTATTCATCCGAAAAAGAAAATGAACTAGCGTCTAGCAGGGAGCATGTCTCGTCCTATTTGTTTCCTGTTGCTGTTGGCTTGGCACCCCCTGTAAAGCGCTGTGAGCACGTTTTGTGGATATGGCGCTTTTTTAAAGCTCACGTTCTTTTCATTCCACAGCCAGGGGTAAAATATTGGCATGGGGGTGGGAAAGGGTGGTATGGTATTCTTATTTCGTTAATAAATACATAACGTGCATGTTTGGTGTTCCTATTGAGAAAAACCACAGGCGAGTTGTTCTCATTCTCCATGTAGAGTCTTTCCACCTGTGGTAAAAGCGGTTATCCTCATACCTCCCCCACCCATCCCGACCCCGTTCCCTGCTCTCTTCTCCCCCCCCCCTCCCAAACACACACACTTTTGATATTCAAGTTACTTTATTCCCAAGCCTGTTCACTTTCACTGAACTAGCTAGTCGCAAACGCAAAATCGTTGCCTTTTGTGTCAAAGGAATATAGCTAGTGTGAAAAGGAACCAATTGAGATCGTCCTGACAAGATCCTAGGCACGCGACACAAAAGATTGCATCGCTCTAGTGATGACATGTCACAGGGCGTCATGGCAAGCAAGAGAAACTACCCACACCCACCCAAGTCTCCACATACATCTGCCATGACAGATAATCGACCGGCGCCTAGAAAATGTAGGTCGTGGATTCAACCCCTAGTCGTGCCATTGTCATATCATACAGTTAGTACTCTGCTAGCCCGGTGTCAGTCTAATTTGATTGTCTGTGATATTCAAAAGATTCACCGGCTTTGCACTTGCTTGAGCGTACGCCTCATAAACGGTGGGTTGCGGGTTTGATTCCCACAGTGCGACATGCCTAAGGGTGCACCCATACTAACACCCGACACCGACGGTCGTCTTCGCGAACAAGTAGTAGATGATAACACAAAAACGGTGGGGCTACCCGACGTCCTCCGACGGTCAGCTCGCTCCCGACACCGACGGTCAGACCCGACGTCTTCGGGAACGAAGATAAAGCAGCGAGTTTTTAGTAACAACAGATAGCAAAAAACGGCGAGGCGTCCAAACTGGCGCCCGACGTCTTGCACCGTCCTTGGTCAGACAATCTTCGATAAAACATGTTTTATCGAAGACGCTCGTCGGGCGAGGAGGATTGAAATCGTTATCTGGGCATAGCTGTGTCCCCTATCCCACCTCAATGACAACAACTCACTGAGTAGTGCTCAGAGTCTCAGCAGTTTTGGAGAGAGAGAAACAAACAATACAAAAAGATCGCCGCGACAAGGGCATGAAATATTGGACGACGAGTGACTCATTGCACGAGTTCAACAGCGACCGGTGATCTATAACAAGATACATAAAATTATTTTGGATGAAAGAAAAAAAATCTTGTCATTATTTTTATCCAATCTATGAAATAGATTACTCTGCACATACATTTTAATCAATTCTCTCTTCTCTACATAATATAGTATACAATATTATTTTATTAACCCACAGGCAACCCTTTTATTAAAACTTACCAGGTAATCTTTGACTGTCGAGCAATATGATAGGTGTCCACAAATCAAATTGAAATATGAGAAAGCCATAGGTAAAAGAAAACTGAATATTTGCAGCGTGAACAGGAACAAGTAAATAGATTCTCTGACATGGTGGAAATGCAGCCAGATCTTATGGGACACAAAAGTGCCCTCTAACTGCAACTACAGGACCACTTGGTGGATCAAAGATGCTTTGATTTATTATCATAAGACATTAGAAGTACACCTATAGTAGTAGTAGTAGTAGTAGTAGTAGTAGTAGTAGTAGTAGTAGTAGTAGTAGTAGTAGTAATAGTAGTAGTAGTAGTAGTAGCAGCAGTAGCAGCAGCAGCAGCAGCAGCAGAAGCAGTAGTAGCAGCAGCAGTTGTAGTTGTAGCGGTGGTGGGGGTGGGGTGGTGGTGGTGGTGGTAGTTGTATTTGTAGTATGGTTGTAGTAGTTATTAGTAGCAGCAGCAACAATGTTGATGGTGGTGGCATTTATAGTGGCACTGGTGGTGACAATCGAGTGTTTGTGTTGATGATGAAAGTGGTGGCATTGGTAATGATGATGGTGATGATGTGGTTTTAGTGGTACTGTTGGTGAGTGTACATATCCAGAATTGTTGTTCTTCTGGTATTTAGCTGTGCATCATATAATAATAGAAGTGATTCTTCGCAGCAGCTTCATTGTTCTTTTGTCTTCAGTTACTTTTGTTGTTATTTCATCATTGAAGGGATAACACAAAATATCATCCCAGTTTTTACAAAAAGCTCTGGACTCTAAAGCAAGCAGTTGAATTGCAAAGTAAACTATTTAGCATTGGAGAATCAGAAGCTGGAAGAAACTATCATATTAATTTGATATAGCTTTGCTTTGATAGCATGTTTGTCATGTATTATGTCTGAAACAAAATAAACACACATACACACACACAAACACACACACACACACACACACAAACACAAACACACACACACACACATAAACACACATCCAAACGAAAACATATGATTAGTGAACATTCCTCTGATATCCTATGATATGATGTGACATTGGAAGTTGCCATTTTGTCTCATCAGCAAAGAAGTGATCCAGAAGTCAGAAGGTGTTCATCCCGACGAGATCGGCTCGCCCTTGTGGAAGCTGGCCCTCTGCCTGCTGCTGTCTTGGATCATTGTCATCATTTGTCTCATCAAGGGCATCAAGAGCTCAGGCAAGGTAGGCAGGCCACGGTATGGGTGGAAGTAGTGAAAAGCCCCTGACTTGAATTGAATAGCCACCGGTCAATTATCAGAATCTCGCCACTGACCCATTCCATGACACTGCATCTAATCTAAAATGAAAAGAAAAAATGCCAGACTGCAGGATTTCTATTTGAATGTTTAGACTTCCACAAAATTCACCCTCATCCTCATCAAAATTAGGGGGGGGGGGGGGACAAAAGTCACTACATGAAATCCGAAATTAAAAAAAAATAGCCAAACCGGCCGGATTTTATATTTTAATGTTTATACCCCCACTAAATTCATCCTCATCCTCATCAAAAGTAGAGGGGGAATTAAAAATCAATGGAGCAGGCAACGATGAAAATCTCTTGTTGATTTTTCTAGAGTTCAAGTGCATAGTGTTTTTAATTGGTTGTTTTTAACATATGCAATTTAATAAAAATTTGTGCATAATAATACACATCGTTTGTAGAGCACCCAATTCCAGTGACACAAGCTCTAGGTGCATTTACACTGCCAGTATCATCCTCCGTATGTCACACCTTGTACGACCGCGGGGGGGGGGGGGGGGGGGGGGGCGGGGGGGGGGGGGGGGGGGGGGGGGGGGGG
>JAUEKY010029884.1:0-11652 GCA_031833965.1 Scyllaea pelagica
TCTTCTTCTTCTTCTTCTTCTTCTTCTTCTTCTTCTTCTTCTTCTTCTTCTTCTTCTTCTTCTTCTTCTTTTTCTACAACCACAACATCAGTAGTTAATTCTGGGACTGCTATGACTATGACCTCTAACATATTCCTGCCCTCATAATCAATACCCTATTGCTACTACTACATATTTATTACTTTAAGTATATTAGAATTAGAATGAGAAGGGACATTGGTTTTTGTCACGCTAAGGTCTTAGATTGGTACATGTCCCCCATATTTTGTTATTTACAACTGAATGATGAAAGAGAGCACTCACAAATGGCATCTTTTTTCTTTTACACATTTTCATTGGCTTTCTCCTTTGGGGAGTTTCTTAATGAAGGAGGAGAAGTATTTCTTCAGGTAATAGCATTTCCTTATGCTGAATGCATACATTGTAGAAAGGTGAGGACATTATTGCCTGCTTTGCTTATCCAATTGGCGAAAAGGACTAGTGCCCTTGCCCGAAGGCTTATACTGATTTTTCCCCAAAATACTGATTTTTTAGGCTCAGCATACTGACTTTTCATTCAGACAGTGTAACAGGTCTTACTTAAGGACTATTTCTTAGCCTTGTTATTGCCTGGACTCCCTGCATCTGTGTAAAGGGGGCGTCACCGCGTCACTTGTCACGGAAATCGACACACTCCGTAGAATTCCTCCTTTTTCAAAATTTGGTTGTGGCACCTATGAAGAATGTAAAAGCATGTAATACAATTTATCAATACTGAATATTTTTTTTCTCTCTTTGTTTTTGTTGGTAGCGTTCCAAAGCAGAAGTGGATTTGAGCAAACTGAAAAAGATAGAGCGACAAGACGAGGAATTGGCCATCATAATGCAAGAGCAGGAGAGGCTGCGTTTGAAGAAGGCAAAGCAGAAACACAAGCAGAAGAAAGAAGCGCAAGCAAGTGTTGTCTAGATTGATCCTTGACAAATATCAGATTATTCATAGAGGGTTTTTGGCTGTTCTGTAGTTATTACCGTTAGCAGAATTTTATTTATTTATGTGTTAAGGGGAAATTAATTTTTCATTATTATTCTTATTCTCTCTGCAATAATCGGCAGTTGGTTTAAACAGGTTTGAAGAGGGTGCATGCTGTGTGATCTATTCTCCCAAACCTTTTCGTTTCTCCATTTTTTCATTGATTTGGATATTTTCAGGGAGCGACAATGAAATAACTCTTTTTTTCATTTTCTCTCCATATCATTCACAGAAATTAAAAGCATCTGAATCCCTTCCTCTGGGGGCGTCGGCCAACTCGATGAATATGGAACAGGTGCCATCGAGATCAACTATGTCCTCACAACATTCACCGCATAACGTCTCACCCACTATTCCAATAGCTGCCGCAACCCGCTATCGCCGCAACAGTTACACTCAAGCCTTTGACTCTCCCCCGTCTCCTCCGAGATCTCAGCCGCCCCCTCGACCGTCGTCAAACAGAAACAGACCGGAGATGCCTCCCCAGCAGGCAGCCCCGTATCATCAGCAAGTGTCTTCTTCTTCTTCGTATTCCTCCTCAGTTCCCTCTCAAAACACTCCTCTGTCCATTCCTCATTCCCCGTCTGTACATAGAAAAGCACAGCAACAGTCGCCCCCTCACCACCTTGCCAAGCGCCCCCCCATGCCCCTGCCTCACAACACGGGACTGTCCACGCTGGAGTCCGCCCGGCGAATCGCTGCTGGCGATCACAACGGCATTCTCGCCGCTCAGCAGAACACGATGTCTTCTCCTCGTCTGGGAAATTCAACGGTGTCAGGTCGAGACGGGATGGGTGCGGGCAATGTTGATGTCATTCGGTCGTCTGGTCGTGGGCGAGGTCAGCCGGCAGGAATCAGCGCGTCCCACAGTCTTGGCATGGTGCAGCCGGCAGAGGCGCTGTCCTATCAACTGTCTCAGAGAGAGTATTGGCAGCAGCAAGGCCACTACCCTGACGACCGGTACCGGGAGGAGATGCCAGAGGTCAAACAGTGGATTGAAGCCCAGGATCAGTTTGGAAGCAGCCAGAGAGGAGGCGGCCATCAGTCGCAACAGCAGCAACAACGGTGGCAGCGCTCCATCAGCTACAGCGACGAGGAGGAATTCGGGTCGGTAGTTGCCAAACGGTGAAAGTTTCTCCCATATATCGCTTGTCATCAATACCAGGATTATTATTGATTAGGAAATGATGACTAAGATAATATAAATACTATTGATCCCCAGCTAAGGAAACTATTATGTTTAGCATCAACTCTGCTTACATGAATGATTGAATCATAGATATAATGATGTTACATACACACACACACACACACACACACACACACACATCATTAGTTAAGCATGACACAGTATATGAGTAACTTAATAACAGATCATTTAGCATTATGGTCTGCAGTGGGACATACTATTTAGGAAAAGAGTTTGTAAAGAAAAGAAAATCATTGCTATTATTTCGACTGGCAGGGAATTTGCATACTTCAGAAAGATAAATAAGTCAATGTCAATCCCTAATTCTTTTAATGAGCTTGTATGTGGGCTTGTATAGTTTCTGCCATATAGCATAAATTTGATTCTCATACTGAGACGAAAGGGGGGACACGCTTCGAGTCTGTCTGGGTAACAAAAAATCACATCAAATCTCATTAAAACCCCAAGAAAAACCCTGTATGCCACTCCCGTGATCCTACAACATCGGTAGGTGGGATCTAGAGCCTAGTCCTATCGGAGACGGACGATAAACCCGGAGGTCTGGTGTGCACGTTGCCCATGTTAAAGAACTCTTGGCAGTTGGAAATCGAAGAGTAGGCCGCAAGGCCGCTGTCCGGGCAAAGTTAGAATCCTACTACTTCCACCAGAAGGTCACAGTGGGCTGATCACCTGCTTGGCTTAATGGCATGATCCAGAGAAATTTCGTCTCAATAAGAGCCAGTCCTACACTGTAATGGTAAAAGGGTACTGCATAATGAAATGGAATGATGACTGTGACAAAAATAGCAATAGCAATATTTAACTCAATGTATTGTCCAACACTGATATTTGGAAGTGAATCATGGAACCTAGATTGCAAAGATAAAAGTAGATTGCAGGCTGCTAAAATGAAATTCCTTAGAGATCAATAGGCAAGACTAAAAGAGATGAAATTAGAAATACCAGAATTTGAGACCAAGTGAAAACTGAAAGTATCGCAAGTAAAGTTGATAAGAATAAGCTGAGGTGTTTTATGCATATAAATAGAATGGATAATGATAAGATTCTAAAACAAATCCTAGAATGTAAGCCACAAGGTAAACTACCTAGAGGTAGACCTAAGAAACTATGACAGGAAGCAACATCAGAAATATTAGAAAGGAGAGGTTGCAAATTCCTTGAAGCTAAAAAGAAGACTCTAGATAGAGATCAGTGGCGAAAGTTTGTTAATAACAGCTAACCTCACACCGAAAGGTAAAATAGGTTCAAGATAAAGAAAGAAAGAAAGACTGAGTCGAATGATTGAATACTGATATCAGCAAACTCTCTATTATAGATTTGATTTCAATGAAGAATTCCTCATTCAGTGAGAGATTTTCTGCTTGCACGTTCAACTTTTATTCATGGTTTTAATTTTCTTATTTGTTCAAGTTTGTAATAAAAAGTCCATGGTCAACATTTTACTCTCATAGAGTTTTCAATTGAGATTATTTACAGTTTCTTATAAGTGTACATGAACTTAATTTTTTTTAGCTCAATAACAAAACCAAACTGTTTTTTTTTATATGTATAGATATTCATTGGATAAACTCTGTGTTTCCAGCCCCCATCAAGGCTCTCCGAATGTGAACGGGTCCGCAGGGTTCAACATTGCCACGGCCATCGACCCCACATATCAAAAGCGGCACCCTGATGCGGCCATCTACCCTCCAGAGGACACCCATGTCAAGAGTGCTATCCCCTTCTCCAGGTCATTGCCACAAGCAGGTAATCAGCCTCTCTATCTCTCCCTCTCTCTCTCTTCCTCTCTCTCTCTCTCTCTCTCTCTCTCTCTCTCTTTCTGTCTCTCTCTGTCTCTTTCTCTCTCTCTCTTTCTTTCTCTCTCTCCTCTCTCTCTCTCTCTCGTTTTCTCTCTGTGGGCCTGTTTAGCTGTCTTTATCATTTATTTCTTCATATTTCATCAGTGTGTCAGGCTTTATTGTTTTCTATCAAGTTCTGCACTGGGCCAAAATCTTATTCTGTCTGGCTGAGGCTATTGTTATATGATTTACTCCTTTCACAATTGAAAACATATGAAACTAATCTATTTGAACAAGATTTTACCCATTTTGCACTCTTGATAAATGATAAAGAAGGGCTAGTGTGATTAGAATAGACTTTATTCCGACTTTCTGGAAAATACAGGGGGGGGGGGGGGGGGGGGGGGGGCCACCCCCCCCCCCCCCCCCCCCCCCCCCCCCCCCCCCCCCCCCCCCCCCCCCCCCCCCCCCCCCGCAACCTATTTCACCCTGATTTTCTGAGTAAATGTGAACAAATCATACACTGAGAAGTGTTCACCATCAGATTTGTCCAAACCTTCCACGCTTGTTCAGCAACAAAATAGGTCGTCCTTGTAAAAAGCCAACTCGGAATAACTCCTATTGACCTTGATTATTTATATTGCTTCAGATGGAGAGGTTGAGTGGGATCCTGGTCTTCGTGGAAGTTTACGGAAAACCAAAGCCCCAATCCATGGTTATCAAGGTAACTCAGGAGTTTGAAATTTAAAATTCTTTCTGTTTCCTTCATTTTGTTTTCCATCTTTCTAATTTATTCACTTTTTTTTCTTCCACCTCTCTGAGCAGGTTAAAAGCATGTCCACTCTAAGATTTTCCTGTTTCGATCCTTTATACCTTCATTTTAACTAAACCTATCAACTTACTTTTTTGTAGCTGTGCAAGTAGCTCCTTATGTTAGATGGTAAACATGATGCTCACCAAACAAAATTTTTCTTGCATTTTTTTCATCATGGTTTTTTGTAAATTAAGGATGTTTTTACGCCCTATATGTTTGTGCGTTTGTGATTTGATATGAATCCTTAAAACTGAATACAACTAATTTTTTTTGTCTGTGAAGAAAAATATGTTCGTGCCTGAGTGCTATTATGGTAATCAATTTTCTTTTGTATTTTTTCTTCTTCTTTTTTTAAATATCTATGAAGAGATAATGATTTTCAATCTATAGAGCATATAAATGAAAATATTGTTTTTACACACTTTCTGCAGCTGTGTAGCAATAGTAAAGAGTATCTATATAGAGTACTTCCTTGGCAGGGCCTTGTTCTGTGTTATATATATATAGTGTCGGTACAATTTGATGGGGTGAGATATTTGTATTGAGTCCTCCATTTATCTCTGTGCGGCAGCACGTTAACATGTCCAGAGCTCCCTGTCGGTGATATGACTTATAATGAAGTGTTGAAACAGGGTGTTAAACCATAACTTTAGAATGTGTTTTTTATTTTTTTATAATTTTTTTTCAAGACTCAGCGTGTGTGGGCACCATGAGTGGATCGAGCGTGGACCCCTCCTGGCAGCCGGTGCAGGGACAGCGGCGGGGCGACACCAAAGCCAGAAAGTCCTCCAAGCAGAAGCCCTCCGGCCCGCCCGTGGCCGATGGCAAGAAGGACAAAAGCGGCAACTGTAAACAACAGTGAGGCGGAAGAACTGTGATGCCATTGGCTGCTCTTGAAACTTCAACTCGTTTTGAAGACAAAATGAGAACGTGGACAACGCAATTTTGCCATTAGCTTTGTTTTGGTTGTTCGTTAAAAAACATTTTCAACTTGATAATGGGGGACCCATAATCACTGCTGCTGAAACACATGATTTCATTTTTTTCCAAAGCTTTGTGTTTGATTGTCATTGCACTCAAAACCACTTGCACAAAAAGAAATGTTAGTTGAAGGAATTGAATATCTCGTAATAACCCTGTTTATGTTGTGTCACCCTGGCATACCATGCCCAATCTTAGTGTGTACATACCAGATTGAATGTGTTTGTACAGATTCCTCATGACAGCATAATTGTTGCCATAATCCTGGTTGCACTGGACCCTTTATCATCTATTTGATACACGTGTTTGTCTCGTTGTAACAGAAAAGCAAAAGATACCGTGCGTAGACCTTTGCTATTTGAAAGACTATTTTCAAGTGCCTCACTATTTTGTCCACCATAGATTAGATTTTATATGCAGATGAATTCTTGCAAGCGCTTAGAGAGCAAAATGAAAGTGCTTGGGGTAAAAATTATTTTTTAAGCATGGATTTTATTATTCTTTATATTTTCCGCCACACACTCCACAAATCTTTTATTGTAAAAAAAGGAAAGAAAAAAAAAAGCAGCATGATTTATAATGGGTCACAATTGCAATTATTTTAGTTGATTTGAGTAATTTATTCAACGCTCACTCATGTAATTATACTGTATTTTAAGTGTGAATTATCATGTCTATTCCTTTTTTTTTAAACCTATGATTTCATCGCAGGGAAAAAATCAATTTTATTGAATTTTTTTTTTAGTTTCATTTTGATTTATTCTCCTTTTCCTGATATCTTCATAACCTACTGTAAAAAGCATTGATGTTCTGAAACTGGGCAAAGGGTGGGAAAATGTTTAGCATCATACTTCTCAGTGCCTATCAGTACAGGAGTAAGATGAGGAAAGCGGGATGATAAGGGTAGTAGTGAGATAGATGGTCAACACACATAATTCCATTTTCTGTATACCTGATCATGATAGGGTTTGGAAATCATTTCCCTGGTTGTCTTGTAGAAGAAGAAGAGTTGGCTACCCACTGTCTTCATCCCAATGTACTCAAAAGTAAACCATGGTTCTTAGCATTTGCCTTGGGTTTCAAAGTCTTGAGTGACTGGCGCCACTAACTCAAGTGGTTTTGGGTCCACCTCTGCATCAGTAGGTCATGGATCGAATCCCAGGCTGTGACAATACCCAAGTTATGAATTTTAACATCGTTTTTTTAAACAGCTGCCCCCCTGGCGTTTGGCATTATAGGAACTGCGCTAAGACTGGTTGGCCTCATGTCAGTATAACGGGTGAGATATTCATTTTGAGACCTCTGTTTATCTCTGTGTGGCAGCACGTTAACTGTTTGGCACCATCCTATTATATCTAGAGCGTTCCGCCGGGGATATGACCCACAAAGTGTTGAGACAGAATATGTGAAACCTTAATGCTAAACATTGCGTCCGAGGGGTTAACAATGATATCTTAGGTCACCCAGTGACTTGTGAGTTTGGTGGATTTGATTCTTGACCTAGACTAAATGTCCCCCAGGGAAGTGCTCCGTTCTCACTTATTACTACTGAACAGCATCAACTATGTTCCCCGTCATTACGAAATTCCATCAGTGCAAGATCTTCAGTAAATCCACAATCACTAGAAAGCAAAAAGAAAAATTTTTCATATGATGATTTTTTTCATTTTTACTGTGTATAGCGCTGATCATAATATATGCGTCTTTTATATTTCACTCAAAAGTTTATTCATTTTTTTATCTTAAAAAATTTTTTTTGCCACTGATTAGCTCCAATTGGATAAAAACTTGTATCCACCGCAAAGTAATCTGAGACAGACTAGCATTCTATCTGCTAACAGATACCAGAGAAAATTATCAGTTCTGTCAGCCACAAGGCTTTACCGGATTTATAGATTGATACCAGAATGGATTTGAACGTTTGTCATATGAGGTTGTCCTTTCATGTGAGGAAAAGGTGATTGCAGATAAAGTGAATATCAGTGAGATTGTGATCTTGTAGAAATTTGTATTAATCTCGTGATTTATGAATATACCCCAAGGTTGTCAATCATTCTTCTATGTCTTCATCAGTTCAAATCTATTTGGTTTACACACATGTGGTATTGGCTTGTAAAGCCTACTGGTTCATTTTTTTCTTCGTTTCCTTGAAGTAAGCGTTAACAACAGATGTCACGCTTTTAGCGGTATCGCCACCCCAGAAATAAGCATTTCAGTTTTGATGTTTTATAAAACAGTGATTATTTTTGTGATACAGTTTGTCTGTTATGGTAGCCAGTTTTGTATTCTTTGTAAATCTTTTTCTTTTCTTTGGGTTTCTCTATACTTATAAGCAGAATACATCTGTATCATCTTTTAATGGTGCCAGTCACATGATTTCATCCTCATCACCAATATCCTCTTGCTTGAAATATATTCTTAATTTGCAGCACCTTTTAAATCTTTTTTCCCTTACAATTTATTCTCAATGAAAGACTCCTGTACCTGCCATTGTAACATTGTGAATATGTATGTTGATACAATACACACTATCAAAGGGTGACCTTATTGATTTTCTCCCTGCATAAGTTTTTGAAACTTGTATTTTTATTTTTGTTATCTCTGCGGACTTAGCTGTGCTTTACAAATAGATTTTACCGAACCCAAATTGTGTTCCCTCAATGTGTGAATCTCAAGTGAGAGTGGGAGTGACTGCTGGGGTGTCGTGAATATTGTATCAAAATTGGATTTATTTCCTCAGGAGGTTTCTAGTTTTGTTTTGACGGAGATAGGATTCATCTTAGACCATTGGTTTTTCAGCTGCGCTTTGAAGTATCTCTGAAGAGAACAATTGTCTAGGTTCCTTATTGAATTTTAAAAATTGAGAATTCAGAATAGGTGCTAAATCGTTCATATATATTTCATAATAAAAACAACAGATTTTTTTTCCTTAATTGACTACTTTGAAAAGGTTGTGATCAAAAAGTGGAGTTGAAAGTATACTCATTTTTGAATGGGGAATATACCAATTGATTATCAGATAACTTGTTCTTCAGTGTGAGAAAGAAATTATCTTAGCACTTGTTGTTATGACCCAAATAGTGAGCTGGGTCAGAGAGAAATCAAACTTATGAGAGAAAATGAGAATTGTTTTTTCCTTTGCAAACTAATTATTTGTCATTTTTGTTATACACTGTAAATTACTTCCTTTTTAAGTGCATGTTTTCAAAATAATGGGTATTTGACATGAAGCTAGCCGTCAATTGTTGATTAAGATTTGTTTTTTAAACTGGTTTATGAATTTTTATACATACTTTTATTGTTTCTACTTCTTATGTATTGTAATCATAATATACTGTTTATCTGTTGAGAATTATGTCATATTGATTTTTCTTATTTGTATATTTTTTCAGTTCATATATTTTTGCAGCCACCTCTTACCCCTTGAAACATGGGATATGTAGTGTTTTTATGTAATCTGCTCAGCCTAGTGACTTATAAACAAACGCCCTATTACTTGTTCTTGCATTTAAAATCCAACATTGATTTTCCTGCAAAGAGCTACTGAATCATTTTTTCTTGGAACCATTTAGTTATCATTGTATCAGGACAGGTGATTATCAGTCCATTAAACGACTAAATAATCTTTGCCCCCTCTTTTTATGTAAAAGAAAAGTTCCCCCCTCCCCTCCCCACCTTTTTTTTCTCACTCATTTTATATATTCAATATCTTCCTTCAAAATTGTAATATGTAGCGAAGCGTAACCCATTGCTGTTCACGCCAAAGATTAAAAAATTCTCTTCAAAGTTCAGGGGAAGGGAAATAACTCTTTGGAATCTGGCATCCCTCATTAAGTCAATTAATTTTCTAGGTCTGTAACACACCCAAAAAATATAAGAAAAACATTTGTAAGTAAAGAATTACTGAACTTTAGTTTGATATATGATTTGTAAGAATTTATTTATCCAGTATTTATGCTTGGCCTGCTGAAGTGGCTGCATTGTAACGGGAACTTGACGACACGACGCCGACACAGTTTACGTTTGTTTTTAGCTCAAAGTCAATGCCCAATTCGAGGTTTGAATTGTAGATTTCGCTTGCATCTTTGATGGATTGATTGTGATAATGGCTGATTCCTCAAATAATTTGTTTATTTAATCCTTGCGTTGCTAAAAATGGGTACTTTCAGGGCTGAATTTTGACTAAAACCTCAAATGCCGTAGCATCATAATACAATGAATAAAAACGTTAGATAAATAGCTACTTTTGCTTTGAATCTTCCTCTACTTCCCCCACATGATTAGAAGTAGCATGCTCCACGCAATTTTTTGTTATACGGATTTCAAAACCATGCGTGTTAAGCGGGTGTCGAGCGAGTGATCTGAACTTCAATGGACAGATTTTTTCTAGGCCATCTCAGGCGGTTTTAACAGCAATGGGTTAAGGGAGAGCATGGCGGAACACAACCACAGTGATAACGAGATAAGGATTGATTGCATGAAAAATAAAGAAGACTACTTAGACATGACAATAGCCTGCTCTGATAAAGATAGTGATGGAGGTGTCTAGTGTTCCCTAGGGTTGGCTGCAATTGTCATTGCCTGCTCTGATAGTGATAGGGATGGAGGTGTATAGTTCCTAAGGGTTGGCTGCAATATCAAATGAATTAATGTTGAGGTCTGAGCAGTTGTGTCTTACTTATTGCTGGCCGTTGTTGGCCAACACTCTTCAACAAAAATGACTGTGATTTCTCTGGCATGGTTCAAGTGATTGATTTGTGTGTTGTCTGCCGACTCCAGGTCTTGGTGTGAATTTGCATGTGATGTTGATCTGGTTGAATTACCATTCTACGGGAATGGGAACGTTCACATATTACATCATCATCAAGCGGGGTTGGGGGGGGGGGGGAGGGGGTGTGTCTGGTCATTGGTGCCAAAGCTTTGGACGGATCAGCATAGGATGGCGTTGTTGCACTGTTGATGATTGGGGGTTGGCGAACTTGGGGGAAAATGTGGGGGGGGGGGGGGTGATGATGTAATGTGAACATTCCCTAAATCACTAAAATTTCATAGTTGATTTTTCTTTCCACCCAATCTTTAACATGCAGTCATGTTGAACAGCAGACTTGCCAACCTGTTTGATACTGATACTGTGTTTTCAGAGCTGTATACTGGTCAGAATGATGGATCTGTGGGAACTTTTCTCTTTTCTTTAAATAATGTGTATTTGTGTGTGAAAGAACCACAATGCTGACTGTAGCCTAATGCCTCTTCCTCTTCCTTGCTGAGACAGAGGAAATATTGGCAAGAATTTTTTATAAGGAGGAATGCAGAGATATATGTTTAATCCAAAAACGGCTAAATCGAAGAAAAAATATGTTAACTGAAAACCATAAAAACATTTGTTTGGCTGCTTGTTAACTCTATGATAAGAAACTGTATTTCAAAATCAAAATGAAACCTTAGTTCCCTTCAATTTAGGTTTAAACATGTTTCACTTTACTTGAATTCAAGAAAGGCAGGAAGGGTCATCAGACATTGGCTATGGGATGAGGGAGCTGTGAGGATGAGGAATTGAGGATTGAAAGGATGAGAAAAACATGTTAGGTTGTGGTTATGAGTAATTTTCGTTTATAGCTACAAACTCCCTTGTTGCTAAAGCATATTGAAGGGAAGTGTAGTTAGGTATAAAGATGCTTAATGGTCATTGTCTAGCTGGCCAGCCAACATGAGCTGTCTTGGAAATGGGATTTTTTTTTTTAATTAAGAAAAAAAATTTTCTACCCTTTAATTTTGGGGGAAGCTGCCTGTAGTGGCTAAGCAGCATATCTTTGTAGATAAGGCTGCAAGTCCAATCTCAGTCTACATTAAAATTTGTTTG